>JAASGD010000053.1:0-46066 GCA_023334115.1 Globisporangium megalacanthum
AACCTGTGCGCGCTCTTCGGCGTCTGGCTGCTCGTGAACAGCCTCGGCGACTTCCGTGCAGACGATTACGTGTCGTCGGCCCAGGGCGAGCTCGCGCGTGCGCAGCTCGTGCAGCTGCTACCGGTCGTGCGCAAGAACGCGGTGCTGCTCACGGACGCGTGGGACTTTACGGACTTTGAGCTCAACTCGACGATCGGCCGCTACGACGGCGACATGTACCGTGCGCTAGTGAAGCGCGCCGCCGACGAGCCACTGAACCGGACGCCTGTGGCCGAGAGCTACGAGCAGTTCCTCAAGCCGCTCATTCAGTCCGGACTCTAGGCGGCCTGTCGTCCACTGCTGCTGACTGGTGCGCTTGAAGATGGGGGGAGGCGAGTGGAGTGGCAGTTCGTCGCATGGTCGGAGTACCGGTACATTGAAAGTTCAAACGCTTGCTGAGAGACTAAGAGAGCCGATGTATGAACGATACATTCGCGAACGTTCACGACGTGATGACACGAAGGTGAATGAATGGAACTTTGCTCGACTGAGTGTGGAGTTCCTTAATTAAGGTGAATTGCGACTGCTTTCTTTACAGTTATGATTTATGCGAATGGCTCCACTGGTCGTGAGTCACCTTCGTCTTGATTCCGTTCTGATTTCGTTGTTTGCATGCGAATTTTTGCTTCGTGGTCTCAGCAGTCCGAACCAAGAGTTCATGACCATCCAAGCAGGACGAAGGCCCATCTAAGGGGCACAATGTCTCAATGCTGGATGGCGTTAACCCAGTGTTGTGCCGCTGCATCCAGCCAGCATTTCCTGCCTTTCATGCTGCTTCGCACCTCGGCGAGGAAGCATCTGCCCCAGCCTACTCACACATAATTCGCAATTAACCGGACATGGCCACTTTGTCCGATGAATTGCGAATTCACGTGTGACTTGGAGAGTCGCTTCCACTCGCAAGTCACCCGTGGCATTTGAATTCTTCAAGCAGGGAGCCCATGATGCTCATGCGCTCCCACCAGGCGCTTCCCGCGCTACTCTTGTTGCTACTATCGCTAACCATGCTCTTGTCAGCGATCCCTCAGACCACAGACGCCCAGGAAACGACGGCTGCAACGCAAGCGCCACTTCAAGCGCGTGTGGTCGACGGCGTCGCCCAATTCAAGATCCTGCAGCTCGCAGACCTCCACTTCACGGGGGACGCGACATTCACGTGCCTCAACGCGCCCGCCCAACTCGCAACGCCTTGTACTGAAGCGCTCATGTCTGCGTTCGTCGACGACCTGCTCGAGGCCGAGCAGCCGGACTTTGTCGTCTTTTCGGGCGACAACGTCGAGACGTTCGACGCAGCACACCACCATCTCGCAGTCGACGCGTTCACCGAGAGCGTCGAGGCGCGCGGCATACCGTTCGCAGTCGTGCTCGGTAACCACGACGACGAGAACGGCTTTGCACGCGAAGACGTCCTGCGCTTGACCATGGCGAAGCGCATGTCGCGGTCCCAGCGTGGACCACCCACGGTCGACGGTGTCGGCAACTACCAATTGAGCGTGCTCGCGCCGAACGACGGACCCTGGGGACGACACAACGACGCGGTCTTCCACATGTATTTCCTCGACTCGGGCGGGTACCCGGACCGAAGCAAGTACCCAAGCGTGCAGTCCGTGTACGACTGGCTCAAGCCGAGCCAAGTCGCGTACTATCGGAACCTCTCGAGTGCAAACTACGACGCGCAGCTTCGCGCAGACACCAGCCGCGGTGCGACTGCGAATGCCCAGCTCCCAGCTGTCATGTTCTTTCATATTCCGCTCAAGGAGTTTGCGTTTGCAGACGCCGACACAACGAGCGTGGTCGGTGAGAGGCACGAGCCAGTGTCGGCATCAGCTGTGGACTCGGACATGTTCTCAGTGCTTGTCGAGCGCAATGAAGTCAAAGCGGTCTTTGTCGGCCACGACCACGTCAACGAGTACTGCTTGAAGCGCCAGGGCGTGCAGCTGTGCTACGGCGGCGGGGCGGGGCTGGGTGTGGCGTACGGAGACGCGTCGTTTGCTCGTCGCGCACGTGTGATCGAGTGGCGCGCAGACGCGAACGAGCGCACAATCAAGAGCTGGAAGCGGCTCTTTGGCCGCACGGCCGAGACATGCTGCCACGAGACGCTCTCGCGGACCCCACTTGCGGTGCCTGCTCCAGCCCAGCTGAAGTCTGGAAGCGTCGTCAGTGACGGCTCGTCCCCACTCGCGGCAGTCCACGCGCGGGTTGTCCTCCCCTTCTTTCTTCTCGTTTCCGTCCTAGTGGCGGCATTCGCACTGTGATGGGATGGGCGTGGATTGGCACCGTTGTTGAAAGTGACGGCAGTACTCCAAGATGACTCCCGACGATTCAGCTGTTGCCACAACCGGCTTGGGCGGACAGACGGACAGAGAGGGGGGGTTCAAGTCGTCGCACCGCACCCGACAGGACATACATACGTTGTCGTGAGAATGCGCTCGTCAGCGCCAGTGTTGAACCCGTCCGAGCTCTAAGAGACCACCATCAGTGCTGCACCTCGAGCCCGTTCAACACGGCCTGGAGCTCAGAAATCGAGAGCCCGATCGCAGCCGCAGTCTGCTGCTCGTCGTCTCCAGGAGGCTGACCCAACGGTATCTGAGTCCGCTGTCCGCGACCACGAGCAACTGCTTGCCTCAGTGGCGCCGTTGTCGTCGTCACCGCCATACCGAGCTGGGTCTTGTACGCCTCTGCGGTTTTCTTTCGTTCTAGACGTCTCAGAACACGTACGTCCTTGCACACTCCGGTCCGAGTCGCAAACACCTTTGCGTGCGCAGTCAGTGGTACGCCCTTGCGAGGAACGCCGAGAAACGACGGTGGCGTTGTCAGGCTGGAGTCCCCCAAGCTCGGACTCTGACCAAACGTTCTTATCTCTGACGACCGGGAACGACTCTGTACCGGATCTCGCCAGCGAACCTCGCTCTCCGTCTCTTGCGCTTCGCTGGAGTCTGAACTCACTGGCGATGCGTTCGCGTTCGACACCTTTGCAGCGCAGCTCAGGGTCGGAAAATCGCGGTCTTCAGACTTGCTACTTGAGATCGCACTCACCTCCTGTGACCGCAATCGCTGGAGCTTGTCGAGTGCTGCGAGGAGCTGCTGGCGGCGCTCGAATTCGCGCTCTGCCGTCAATTGTGCCTCAAAGTCGCCTTCACCGACTCGTAACTTGCCGCCCAACGACCCTGTCGACTGCAGCGCCAGATCGGCGATGCTTGGCACGTCAGCACGAACCGAGACATCGAGAGCTTGGAGCTGGTGGGCGAGTATCAGCAGGTCGGCTTTGCAATCGCTGGTTCTGCTCGCACTTGCGCTGCGATCGTGAAAGTACCGTTTCAGGTGCGCGTGTGCTGCTGGATCGGTCAGGATGGCGGCAGCAGTCGGTCGCTCGGAGGCGTTCACGCGGAGCATCGCGGCCACGAGGTCTTGAAGGCGCGTGGAGAACTTGGTTCTGGGTAATGGCGTGAAGTGGCCGCTGCAGATCTTGTTGAGCAGCGCCGGCGTGCTCTTCGCCGTGAACGGCGGCTCGCCCGCGCAGATTTCATACAACACGCAGCCGAGCGACCAGATGTCGGACGCAAAGGTGTACGGCTCGCCTTCGAGTACCTCTGGCGCCATGTACAGCGGCGTTCCGATCACAGTCGAAGCCATTTCGTTCGCCTTCAGGTCGCGCGCGATGCCAAGATCGCCGAGGATAAGGAACCCGGCGTTGGACAAGAAGACGTTGGCGGTCTTCACGTCTCGATGCAGGACGCGAAGCTGGTGCATGTGGTGGAGACCGAGGCATAGCTGGAAGAACCACAGCCAGATTACGTCCTCTGTTCGATCGCGAGCACGTCCGGACCCGATTCCGCCTCTGCTGTCGATGCTGCTGCTTGGCGGCTTTCGTAGGTATGCACGAAGGTCGCCGCCTGAGCAGAACTCCATCACAAGGCAATTGCAGTCAGGCTTGCTCTTCTTGCCTGGGAGCGTCTCGATCAGCCGAATGATGTTCGGGTGCCGGAGCTTCTTCATGAGTCGAGCCTCCGCCAAGTCTGGACGCGACAGAAGCGATGGCCCTCGTGGTGAGTTGCCTTTTGTCTCCGCCGCTCTTGACCCCGAACGATGGACGCGTCGGATCTCTTTCAAGCACACGAGTCGACCACTGGGCTTCTTTTCGCGTGCCAAGAACACCCGTCCGAACGAACCCTCACCCAGCACCTTGATCCTGAGCGAAGCGTAGAGACACAGGCGAATAGCAAGGCTTTGGATGAGCCGGAAAGCGCACCCGCGTGCAGCTATGATACCGTACATCTTCATGCAAACGACATCATTCATACACAGAGCGCGCGTACTTGACGTAGTTGTCCATCGCGTGCCAATCAATGGCTTGCTTCTTTGGCAAGCAAGAGTGGCTATAGTAGGAACGGTTATGCGTCGGGTTGCACGCCGAAAAAGTATCAGGGCACACGTCTGCTAGCACGGATGTCAGCACCAGCAAGAGCAGGACCATAAGCATTCACATAGGCACCAAGCACAGTTTGATAGACCTGTCGATCAGCTGTGGAAGGAGCGGACGTCGCCAGCACCAACAGCGGGCACTGGTGACGTGGCCAAGATGACGTCGAAGAAGCATGCCATGAGTGCCGTCGTGACTCGCCTGCCGGAAACGCATGGCATGAGCGTGCCGCTCGGCAAGCATTGCGGCAACCCTCCGTCATGCGTTTACCATTCTCTCTTTGAGATCGAGCAGTTCCCTGGTGGAACGTGAAATGGTGTTGGGCATCCGCACATTGTGATTCTGGGCTGCACGCGTACTGCTTCGGCAAAGCTCCGATGCGAGCAACTACAGACTGTACTTGTACCAGCATCGCCTCAGCGGCGATGCTGGTGCAGACAGACAAGGATTGCATTCGGCACCGTGGATGATCAACAGCGACAAGTGTTGACAGCGACAAGCCGACAGGTCAACAACTGAGAAGCCGACAGGCTTGTCATCTGACTCCCAAACGATTGTGTTCTCTCCTCTCAACAATCTCATTACTGCGCGGTCTGTGATATCGTCTTGGAAACACCGTTGTGCTACTATCGAAGGAAGGCGCCACTTAGATAGTCGCCTGGATGGCATCACGACGTGTGTATGTATTGCTCAGTGGCAACCGGCTCACAGAAGCAAGCAAATGACTCTGCATGTCAACGACGACAGCCTGGTACAGTATCTTGGTAATGTGTGTGCGTGTTGCTTACGCGTCTCATCCTGCAGATCGGAGTGAGCAGCGACACACACAACACATATTCGATCGTGACGCAAATCATCGACACTCGTCTTCGTCGTGATCGAGAATCACTGCTGCTCGCCTTCCGCTCTGAGTAGACATGCTCACTTCCGGTTTCGCTTTGTGACACTCAAGAGCACCGTGCTCCTCCTGCCCCAGAAGCGCTCGCACCGCCACCGGCCCGCCAAGCCTCAAGCCCACTCTCTCGCAATGAGGCTCTTCCTCACCGCTGCGATCGCAACCGCAGCTCTCGGCGCGAACTCGGCCCGCGCTGCGTTCCCGTCCACTGTCACGCCGCTACTGGACACAACAGCCGACCCATGTGAGGACTTCTACCAGTACACGTGTGGCACGTGGGTCAGAGACACAATCATCCCAGACTCCGAGACAAACCGGGATTACTCGTTCTCGTCGATCGGTGACCGCAACGACATCGTGGTCGAGGAGATCGTGAAAGAGGAGTGGCCACTCGTGGCCGAGTTCTGGGACTCGTGCATGGACATGGCCAAGCTCAACGAGCTCGGCGCGACGCCGCTCCAGCCGATTCTCAGCAGGATCAGCTCCCTCACGTCCAAGACGGACTTGTTCCGGATCGCGGGTGAGATCGCGCGGACCGGTCCGACCTTCATGACGGGGTACGGTATCTTCCCGGACGACCGCGACGCGACCACGAACAAGTTCACCATCGGCATGGCCGAGCTCATGTTGCCGGGTTCGTCGTACTACGGCGACGACGTCTTCCCCGAGTACGAGGAGATCTACCGGGAGTACATTACCAAGCTGCTCGAGCTCGCGGGCTTCAACCCGAACGCATCCCAGACGTTCGACCCAGTAGCGGCGCAGAATGCTGTCATCGATATCGAGAAGAAGGTTGTGGAGATCCAAAACGGCATGGAGCAGTCTGAAGACCCGGACTTTTACTACATCCCACTCAAGTACAGCGACGCAGCAGCCAGGTTCCCGCTTATGTTCGGCCAGTACGCGGGCGGCCTCGGCTTTCTCGAGACTTCGAAGCTCACGCCGGACTCGACCGTGATCTTCTACACTGTCGAGTATTTCGAGAAGGTCGAGGCGATGCTCGCGGACGTGAACATCAACGACCTCAAGGCGTACTTGGCGTTCATGTATACGTCGTACTACTCGCGGTACCTGAGCGACGCGTTCTACACAGCGTACTTTGAGTTCTTCAGTAAAGGGATCTACGGCGCAGTCTCACAGTCGCCACGGAACAGCATCTGCGTGACGCGCGAGACGTCCTTCTTCCCAGACTTGATTGGCAAGTACTACTTCCTCAAGATGTTCGACACGCAGCGCGAAGACGCGACGAAGCTCATGGTGAAGCTCGTGGAGGAAGCAATGAGCGAGCACATTGAGAGGCTCACGTGGCTCGACGCAGCGACGAAGGTGGAGGCCGAGAAGAAGCTCGCCAAGGTCTCGAACCTCATTGGCCACTCGCTGCAGAAGAAGTCGTACCCGTTCTTCCTCACGCGCGACGGGTTCTTCGACAACATTATGAAGATCAGTCAGGAACGGTACAACAAGATGGCGATGGACGCCGATAGCCCGGTGGACCGCACGCAGTGGGACATTGGCGCCGCGGAGGCGAACGCGTTCTACCAGCCGTCGAAGAACCAAATGGTCTTCCCAGCGGGCATCCTCCAGCCGCCTATGTTCAACGGCTCGAGCCATCCGTCACAGAACTTTGGCGCGATCGGCGCGATCATCGGTCACGAGCTCACGCACGGCTTCGACAGTAACGGTCGCCTCTACGACGGCGACGGCAACCAGAAGAATTGGTGGACGCCGGAGACGAGTGACGAGTTCGACGCCCGCGCGCAGTGCCTCAAGGACGAGTACAGCAGCTTCGTCGTGCTGGGCGAGGACGGGACGCCGCTCGCGAACGTGAATGGCAACCTGACGATCACAGAGAACATTGCTGACAACGGCGGCCTGTCGCTCGCGTACGATGCGTACCAGAAGTACATCTCGAGCCCAGAGGCTGTCGTGCCAGCAGGCACGGAGCTGAGCGAGGACGAGGCGAACAAGCTCTTCTTCATCTCGTTCGGTCAGACGTTCTGCGGCAAAGCGCGCGACGGCGCGATGATGGCGCGACTCACGACGGACTCGCACTCACCAGGCCAGTGGCGCATCAACGGCGCCACGATGAACAACGACGCGTTTGCGAAGGTGTTCCAGTGCAAGGTCGGCTCGAAGATGAACCCGGAGAAGAAGTGCCAGCTCTGGTAGACGAGAGTAGGCGGACAGGACAGCTCGTGCGCACCTCATAGTATCGCGTCCACGAGCTCAAGTCACTCTGTAACACGTTTGACACGGAGAACAGGATTCTGTAGTCGTATTGCTCTGACACTACTCACGACAGTGTCGACACCTCGGTCCGGACGAAGAACTGTCCGGACTACTTTGGTGGACGCGAAAGGGTATACTACTGTATTTCCCGGAACAGAACGGACCACTTGGGTTCATGATACAGCAGAAGTGCAAGTCCAATTCTTCGGTATACCGTGTATAGTATACATTGCTATACACATTCGACGGAAGGTCTCTCACATCACAAATCGCGATGCAAAGCAAAGAAGTCATACGCGATCGAGCACTCCCCGTCGCGGGCTCGAACGTGCACGAGACGTTCGCGCTCATGTCGTCGCTCATTTACCCACGCATCCCCGTGCGCTATCTCGAGCTCTGCGCGCGCATCCTGCAGCGCCGCCACCTCGACACGGTCTTTGAAGAGCGCGCCGTCCAGTCGCTCTGCGCACTCCCTTCGTGCGGCAACAAGCTGACTGCGTGCGTGCTGCTTGCTGCTGTCGCCATGCACGTTGGGCGCTCTCACTAACGTATGCCCTTGTCGTGACTACCGCTCACAGCAAGACTGGCAAGTACCGCATCTCCCTCGCTCGCAAGCAGATTTACGACGCGCAGTACGAGAACAAGTTCTGCTCGCACCAATGCCTCGAGGTTCCTAGTACTTTCATCAATCCATCGAGTGGCTTGGCCGTCCGGCCGACTGCATGTGGCTAGTACCAGTACCTCTCCTAACACAGTAGCTCTCTGTTTGGATGGGTACGTGGGTTAGAAAGCGCGCGTATTCCTCGCCAAGCTCGTCGCCAAGCCGCCGCAGCTCGTGCCGTCGGTGCTCGAAGTGTTCGGTACCGAGCGACCGAACCCGTTCGACTTTGACTACCCGGTCGCCTCCTCGTCGCAGTTGCAGTCCCAGTCCCAGTCCCAGCCACAGCCACAGGAGCAGCCGCACGCCCGACCGGCGCCCATGGCGACGACTGTGTGGGCAAAGACCGCCGACCTCGGCGTCGTCGAGCGCTCGTCGAGGCCTGTGAATGCCGCGATCCTGTCGCTCAAAGAGAACCGCGCACCAGCCGCCCCGGACACGGCGTTCCCCGACGCGTCGCACGCAGTGCTCATCGAGGGCTTTGTGTTCCCGTCGCACAAGCGCAAGCTCGCCAAGAAAGTCGAGAAGCTCTTGGTGCAGTCGTCCAATGCGCCTGCTGACGACGACGAGGTCGTTGTGAGCGACAGCGACGAGAGCGGCGACAGCGACGCGGCGTCGGACGCGTCGTCGGCGAGCTTTGCGCTCTCGGACTTTGACGAAGACGAGGAGATCACGCTCGACGCGCTCTCGCTCTTCAGCAACCTGTGGCGTCTGCTGTCGGCCTGGGTGACGCACGAGACTGCGCTGCTGGTCGCAGGACGGCCGCTGCCGGCGCCCGAGGTCACAGTGGTGGACGACGCGGAGGCGCGAGCTGTGCGGTACCGCATGGCGGAGCGGCGCAACGCGTTCGCCATGATGGTCGGGCGGCCCATCCCACAGGCGGCGCAGCGGATTGGGCTTGGAGCCGACCGGACCGTGCACCATAAAGTCTCGGACATTACTGCTACGTTCGCACTACGCGACGCGATCGACGCACGCAATTCGCACCAGGTACGTCGTGTCGGCAGTCGACGGTGTGCTGTCGAATGTCGAATGTCGGCTGTCGGATGTCGGCTGTCGAGTGGCTTCAAGGCTGACGTTATGTGTCGTTCTGTGTGGCGCACTCAGTGGACTTGTGTCGCGACGCTCCTACTTCTTGTCGCGCACGGGAAACGCCGCGAGGACGTGGAAAGCGGGCGACTCGAGTGCGTTCCAACCCTTGTGCGAGTGAACTCGGGAGAGAGAGAGAGACGACTGACGATTGGGTTGCTCGCTCTCGTGCGTCAGCCACGTAATGGCGTATACGAAGCTCGAACGCGCCGAAGTGGCGCAGCTCCTCGAGCTGTTTTACACCCTCCGAGAGGACGACGACGTTGTCGTGGACACGGACACAGCGCCGCTTGAAGAGATCTCCACAAACTCAGCTGCTGCGGGTGCTCGGAATGGGTCGCAGACCACCAAGGTACGCGAGTGCGAGTGGGAGCTGGTTATCATGACGTAAGTCCTCACATGCACTTCCGCACCGTGTCACCAGACGCTCAAGTGCCGCAAGTGCCTCCGGGCGATGGACAAGTGCGTCTGTGCTGTCCGTGCGGCGACGGCGCGTCCGCCCGAATTCTCAGTCGCTGAGGTCGAAGCCATGATGCAGGAAGCGCTGACGCTCCGGGACGAGTACGAGGAGCTGCTGGATGCGTAGAGTGTGCGAGAGAGAGACAGCGAGAGAGCGGTTGGCGCTCAGGGGGAAGTTGAAACAGGACTTCAAGCCGCTGGTCGTCGTTGCATTCGGTGAACGCCTGTCCCATCAGTCGGTCGCTCACACGCGTCGCTTCTTGAAGGCCGCCGCCACAGCTCCAGACGGCGCTTGCGATCCACCAAACGCGTCGCCAAAGCGCGTGTTGTCGCGGTGTCGCTGGCGCTTCTCGTGACTGTCGGCTGCTCCTGCTGCAGTCGCCGCTGACACGTGGGCGTCGTCCTTCATGTCGGGATGCAGCGACGGGAACGTCGGCATCATCGTCGCCTCTTGCGGAAACGGCTTCTCCCGAAAGTACGGGTGCTCGATCGCTTCCCGCGCCTGTGGACGTCTGTCGTCAGTCGACAGTGCCCAGTCACAGCCACAGCCACAGCAGCAGACGTCCTGAGTGAGAGACCGCACCGTGATCCGGACCGCTGGGTCGTACGTGAGCAAGCGGTTCATGAGGTCGATTCCCTGTGTGCGCATCGCATCGCCCACTCCGTTCGGTCGTCAGTCGCACGCGCTTCCAGCATCAACAACAGAGGAGGAGACAGGCGGCCCGACCTTGTCCGAGAGGTCGGGGAGGACGCGCCGGAGCGTGTTGTAGCTGTAGCGCGAGGCGTCGAACGCGAGCGCACTGGCGTTCGGGAGCGCCGCCATGCCGGGCCAGAGCTGGTCGGTCGCACGGCCAAGCAGACGGAAGATGAGCTCGAGCTGCTCAGTCTCTGTCCGTCCGGGCAGCAACGGCGCTTGCAGCAAGAGCTCGCCGAGGATGCACCCGACCGCCCACAGGTCGACTGCGGACGTGTACGTCGTAGAGCCGAGGAGGATCTCTGGTGCGCGGTACCAGAGCGTGACGACAGTGGGCGATAGCACCTCGTCCTCCCCGTCCTTCTCCGTCTCTGCTGCGCTGCCAGTGACAGCGTAGTCCACGACCTGGCTGCGTTCCCGCGCGAGCCCAAAGTCTGCGAGCTTGACGACGCCGTAGCGGTCGTAGAGGATGTTCGAGAGCTTAATGTCCCTGTGGAGCACCAGGTGGTCGTGCAGGTGGGCGAGTGCGTGGAGCACAGAGAGGACGATGCGCTTGACCTGGACAGCGCACACGCGAGAGGGTGGGAGGGTTGGTTCATGGACTCTCTCTCTCTCTCAGCTCTGGACGACCAATCACACACTGACGGACGGACCTCGGACTCTTTGAACGGGTTCCGGGACTTGCTGTGGTGGTGGCGGACCAGCAGCGACAGGTCGTGCTCGCAGTACTCAAAGACCAGGAAGACGCTGTCGGGAGAGGACGGAAGACAGGAAGAGCGTGAGCGTCCCACATACACACACGAAGAGAGAAATGCCCGAACGCCAGTGCCGAACCTGGAGCGCTTGCGGCCGACTGCGACATCCAGCAGCCGCACGCAGTTCGGATGCCGCAGTCGCTTCAGCAGTTTGATCTCTCGCAGCGCTGTGATTGGGAACTGCAGCGCACATGAGAGCAGAGCAGCGGGGATCGGATTGCGAGTCAATAGGGTATAACAAACGAATGAACGTGTCCAACGACGCACAAGGACGGACCCCGTCGCTGGCTTCGTTGTGCAGCAGCACGCGCTTGAGCGCAACGATGCGTCCGTCGCGGCGGTCGCGCGCGCGGTACACAGTGCCGTACGTTCCCTCGCCAATTCGGTTGAGCTTCTCGAATTGCTCGACGTCGCGGCACGCGCCGAGCGGCTCCAGCATTCTTGTAGTAGGTTCTTCGGACTCTCACAGCCGCGATACGTGAATGATGCGGAGACCGCATTACTGTCCATTCCAGCGGGAGTTCGAACTTAATCGGGATCAACGCTACTCGCCACTTCAACCAGCCCCAGTCAGCACATCATCCACGCCCACTCTGGCGCGCCTCCTCCTGTCTCCTTACTGTATCCAAGTGGGGCGGTTGGTTCACTGGGGTGGTTTATGAGCAGCATCAACGACTCGCGAGAGGCGGAGGAGGAGGTGGCGTTGGAGATCGCAGTGGGACCGGCGGCCCGGACGCGGCGTCTCGCTCGACAGGAGCTCCATGCAAGCAGTAGCTCTCCACGTCACTCCCACCACTACCAGCAGCAGCAACAGCAGCTCGCTCAGCGACAGTTGCAACCCGAACAGCCACTCTCGCACGCCTTCTCCACCGCTACCGCCACCGCCACAACGAACACGTTGCCTCGGGCTTCTGTCAACGCAGAAGACACCTCCGTCTCCCTCGCCGACGCGGCGTTCGCGCTCTCGCCGCACCACATCGACCCGCAGACGCTCGCGACACTGCAACGCCGGCCGCCTGTGGCATTCGGCGTGGCGAATGCAGCCGCGCTCGTCCGGACAAGCGGTGCCAGTGGCGACAAGCGCAACGACAGCAAGAACCAGAAAGAAGACGCGGTGGTGGAAGCGAGCGCCTGTGTTGTGCAGACGACGACTATCGCAACGAAACCCACTGCCGCGTCACCACCACCAGCGACGAGCGGCCGTCGTGGCGGTGTGCGGCAGAGCTGGCACTCGCCCGTGCACGTGCCGCTGGCGCTCCGCAAGCTTGTGGCGACGCCGAGTATCTTCAGCGGCGTCGCGCCGTTTCCCCCGTCGGCTGCCTCTGCGTCGCCCCTCTCCTTGGGTGATGCGCGTGGGCGGCCGCGGCGTCAATTGACTCGCAAGGAGTCGACTCGTGGGGACGTTGGCACGAGCAGCAACCAGTCGCAGCGACCGAGCGGCAGCGAGTGCCCCCATGCTGAGACGGCAAGCAAGTGGAGCAGTCCACAGGCTCAGTCGCTGCGAGAGAAGAACCCAGAGATCTACGACCGACTCGCGCGGAGGTTCCGGGCCATGAAGCGGATCGAAGGACGCGTGAGCAGCGACAGTGCTGAATTGGACGGCAGAGGGGGCGATGGGGAGGACGGGGATGGCGACAGTGATGCTGACACACGTACGCACGCTGCTCCGGGCCGTCGCAAGCGCCGATCTCTGTCCACTCGCCACTCGTCCAGTGACAACAACAACAGTGGGGCTCGACGGCAGCAGCAGGCGCTCGCGAGCGTCGAGGACGCGATCCTCTTCTTCCTCACTGAGAAGCACAAGCACGACGTCCTGTACTTCCAGCGCAAGGCCACCATGGCGACGCAGCCGGACGCAGTTGGACCGCAGCCGACGGCGTTGCCGCTGTCGGCGTCGCCGCTCCGGTACATGCCGTACTCCCTCGAGCAGATCGCGTCGCCACCGAGGCCCGAGTCGGGCGACTACTACATCCTGTCGCCTTCGTCGCTCGTGCACCATGCCAACACCAGCACCAGCGCTAGCAGCAAGGGCGAGATTGCCGGGGAGGTCATTCCACTCGCCCAGTGGGTCCTCGAGCGCCAGCTCTTCTCGCTGCTGCTCGCGGGCATCCCACTCTCCCACCAGTTTGTCGCACGCAAAGCACTCCTGCGCTGGGCAGCGGCTGCGCGAATGCGCGTCTTCCGTGACCTCCGACAGCGTGTCGCGTGCGCACTCCCAGCCGCTCGACGCGCGTTCGTAGGCCCGCTGCTGCAGTCGTGCGTGGCGCTGCATGCGCTCGCGTCGTCGTCGGCACACGCACTGAATCTACCGCCCAAGCGGCTGTCGTCGTCGTCGCATGCGACAGCGGGAGTTGGCGGCTTGGTGGCAGTGCAGGAGCACCACAAACAGCTGCTTGCAGGCGTCGAAACGCGGCTGCTCGACGCCAAGGAAGAGCTACTCCGCGTACTGGACACTGTGGTTGTGTGTCTTCAGCGGCGCCTCGTCGACCGTCCGTTTGCGAGCGCAGCCGACGGTACTGACGACGACGGCGACGACGACAGGAAGGACGGCGGTGCTGACGAAGAGGCGCTGTACATGCACGAGGCGGCTGCTGTGCGTGTGTCGAACGTCAAGTGGCGGTCCGTGCCGATTGCAGCGCTGCGGCAGCGAAGACAGGCCCTGGCGGCGCAGCGCGAGTGCGCGCGACAAGACCTGGCGCTGCTCGCACAGTACGTGCGCTTGGCGGACTACATGTTTGCTGGCAGTGTGTACGGGATGGTCGTCGGCTGCGTCGAGCGCTTGGCGTGGGAGCTGCGTGCAGAGGTCGACGACAACAGTGGTGGTCGTGGTGTTCTCTGTGCATCGGTCGCAGTGGGCGGGGACGGGACGCTGGTGCTGGCGCCGTCGCACGACGAGACGAAGCACGCGCTGCTTGAGGGTGTCGCGCGGCTCGTGCGACTCGCGGCCGGCTTGCACTTGACGAAGAACGCGGTGGCGTGGAGCCGGATCCGTGGCGTCGGATCACTTGCAGCCGAGGGCTTGGAGGGCTTAAAGGGCTCGGAAGCCGCCACCCAAGCGCCATTCGACCTGCAGCGCGTGCTGCGAACCGACGCGCGGTTTGACGCCGCGACACGCGCCGTGCTCACGTCGCTTGCACGTTGGTTCGGTGACGCGAGTCGGCAGGTGACGGCGTTCGAGTCGCTCCAGGCCGTGTACGCGTCGGTCCGTTCGGTGCACCGAATGGACGACGGCGACAGTAGGGATGGTGGTGGCGACAGCCAAGCGCAGAGAAGCGCGTCGTCATCTCCTATGTCACTACTAACCGCCACTGCTGCCACGAGTGACGCAACCTTACCACCACCGCTCCTCGTCCGCCTCACGGGCGTCTCTGACCACGAGCTGAGTACCTACCTCAAGAGCGTCGGGGACCGTGCGGACGTGCTGGACCGAGCCCAGCACGCGTGCCAGAAGCTGCCGCCGAGCTGGCGCGTGGGCTTCCTGGAGATTCAGTGTCGTCGTGCAGTGGCCGAGCTCGCGGAGCTCATCGCGCGCGAGCGAGAGCGACTACGCGAGCAGCTGCATACACTAGTGACCGACGGTGCGTGTGTGTGCGTCAAGCGACTACAACGGGCGGCGCTCGTGTTGGAGGACAGGCCGCAGCTCCTAGAGGGCTTTTGCGAGCACCTCGCGCTCGTGCGCACGCTCCGAGAGGGCGACAAGCAGCTCCAGCAGGACGTGCGCAACGTCGAGGACGCCGTGCGCGCGCTCCAGCGGCTTGGCTCGTTGTCGTCATCGTCGACGTCGGGTGTCGTTGCAACCGAGAGGTCGACAAGCCACTCCATCGACTCCTCGAGCGAGCTGCCGAGTGCGAGAAGCAAGTACACGGCGGCCGTGCAGGCACAGAGCCGGTTCGTCGCCAAGACGGTGCCACTGCTCACGCAGCAAGTGAATGCCGGGCTGCTCAAGTGCGGGACGCGCGTGCAGCGGCTGCGCCGCCAGCACGACGAGCTGGCGGTCGCTGTCGCTGCGCTCGGGACCGCGGACGAACTCCTCGAGCGCCACCTCGCGACATTCCACGACGCCGAGCGCGAGTTACGCGCGATCAACGCCTCCGCCACGCTCTACCGCGAGTTCCACTCGATGGTCGGGCTCAAGGCCGCCGACATCCCGCTGTTGATCGAGACGACAGCCGCGTGGGAGGACGCACACCACGTCGTACGTGTCGCCGGCCAGTGGCGCGCGGCCGCCGACGCGACGGAGACCGGGGTTTTCAGCGAACAGCCGTGGCAAGCGCACGCCGACACACTCGCAGCGCTCGTAACTGTCGTCCACGACCTGCAGTTAACGCGCAAAGAGCACGGAGCCTTTGCCTCGCAACTCCTCGAGCATCTGGAAGCAGCGATCGTCACACGGCTGCAGCAGCTGGAGCTCGTGCGGGAGCTCGCGCACCCGAGCGTGAAGCCGCACCACTGGCAGCAGGTACTCGCGTTGGTGGACGCGACGAACGTGGTGTCAAGCGCCGGCGTGCTCATGTCAGACAGTACGAACATCACACTTGGTTTCCTCCGTAACCGGAACTTGTGGGCCGTCGAGGCGTCGATTCGCGAGGTCACCCGCCGTGCGCGCCACGACACAGCGGCGGAGACGACACTGGACGAGATGCGGCGCCGGTTGCTGCAGACGCCACTGCCGCTGCTACGCACCGACGACTTCTATGAGGTCGACATCTCTGCTGCGACACGCTTGCTTGAGGTCTTTGAACACGACTTGCTCACCGTCCAGGCGCTCGGACAAGTCACGACGTCCGTGCAGCTGCGTGCGAGCCTCGTGGCGTGGGCAGAGGAGCTCGCGCACTACCAGCACGTGCTGGACCACTGGACGTCGGCCCAGCGCGACTGGAGTCGGCTCGCGCCTGTGTTTGCGCTCCCTGATGTTCAGCAGAGTGTGAGCAGCGCTGCGTACGAGTTCCAGTCGCTCGACCGCAAGTGGCGCGCTGTGATGAGCGCCGCGAGGGGAGCGTCGTCCCTCCCGACATCTCTGCGCGAGGTCATCAGCTTGGCGTTCC
The DNA here is from genome assembly GCA_023334115.1 of Globisporangium megalacanthum. Classification (NCBI taxonomy): domain Eukaryota; phylum Oomycota; class Peronosporomycetes; order Pythiales; family Pythiaceae; genus Globisporangium; species Globisporangium megalacanthum. Next base: position 16,284 of record JAASGD010000053.1, read on the forward strand.
TGGACAACGCGCGCGACAAGTTCGAGAAGCTCTCGCGACAGCTACGTACATATCTAAGCGACAAGCGGCGGGTTTTCCCACGTCTCTACTTCGTTTCGGACGATGACCTACTCCAGCTTGTCGCGAGTGCCCGACATCCGCACAGACTGTCGCTGCTCATGGCCATGTGCTTCCCAGGCGTTCGTGCACTGCAGTTATCGACACTGGGTGGCGACGATCATAGCCGCACCGCTGGCACCGACGCTGCTGAGCTGCCGACACTGCCGACTCTCGCAGAGTCGGTCAACGAGGGCGGCGATGTCGCGACGAGTGTCGATGTAGCGACGAGTGTCGACGCATCTGCCGGTTCGTTCATTCCACACGCGACAGCAGCTCTGAGCCAGATTGACACTGTCGTCGGGTCTGTGACACTTGGTGAGACGCTGGTGCTGCCAGCACCGCTGCACATCAGCACAAGCCCGGAGATCTGGATGCAAGAACTCTTGAGTCGAATGCGCCAAGCAATGCAGGACGCCACGGCGGCTGCGATGGCTGGGCCGATCGCCGAAGCGTTCCAAGGCAATTTCGACAACCTCGTGGGGTACTACGACCAACACGTGAAGATGCGGCGGGACTCGACCCAGCGGCTGTCGGTCGCCGCGACAGCAACTCCTCACATTGAGAACGCTGCAGTCGGCAGCTCGGAGCTGCTTCTTAGTGTCGCGGCAGCAGCTCCGCTGGAACCACTGTCGAGGTGCTGGGTGAACGTCCCGATGCAAGTACTCCTGCTGAGTATGAGCGTGCTCCTGACGAGCGAGCTGGCGCAGCTCGTGAGCTGCGAGCGCACACACCCGAACTGGCAGAGTTTCTGGTCGGGGTTCTACAAGAAGAAGGTCAACCTCGCAGACTTTCTGAGGCGACGAAAGGCGTCCAACCACGACCGCGCAGTGGCAGCAACGCTGCTCACGTGGCTGATCAACCGGTCTGCCGGCATTCACGACCTGTTCGATGAGCCAGCTGCCTCCGCCGACTCGGCGTCTTACAGCAGCGACAGCAGCGCGTCGCCGTGTCGCGTCAACTACGCGTCGGGCGACTCGTTCGCGTGGCTCAAGCTGATGCGGTTCCACTACGACCCGTTCGAGAACCAGTGCGCCGTGCACCACGCCGTCAAGTCGTTTGAGTACGGCTTCGCGTACCTTGGCGGGTACGCCTGTCCGGTGCTGACGCCGCTCTGCGACCGGGTGCTGCTGAGCATGAGTGGTGCGCTGGCGGTTGAAACGGGGTGTTTACTTCACACAGGCGCGCGTGCGAGCGCTGGTCACATTGGCAAGCGCTCGGTGGCGCGGGAGCTCGCGGCTGTGGCCGGTGTTGAGCTCATTGAGTACGTGTGCGGTGCTATCGTGGGCTTTGACCAGTTCTACCGCATGGTGCGGGGTTTACTGCAGTCCGATGCGTGCTGGCTGTACGTGTCGGGGCTGGAGACGAGCGCTGTCCACGACGCCACGCGCCAAGTGATTCAGTCGTTCGCGCTCGAGATGACCCGTCTCAAGGACGCGCTCCGAGCGCACCAGACCGCGTTCCCGCTCGACGGCGAGATGGTCGAGATCGCGAACCCGAAACTCGCGATCTTTGTGGCGATGCACCTCCAGCTCGCGTCGCCAGCGCACCAGGCGCTTTTGCTGCAGCTGTCGAACTCGTTCGTGCCTGTCGGTTGCGTGTGTCCCGAGCGCGAGCTCATCTGGGAGACGATGTTTCGAGCGTGCGGCCTGAAGAACTGGAAGGCGCTCAGCCAGGACGCCACGACGCTGTTCCTTGTTGTCGAGAACAGCGCCGAGCCTTTTGGGGACGCGTCGCTGAGTTCGTTGCGCCTTGTGTTTGCTGTCGGCCGACGCGTCGCTGAGCAGTGCGCGTTAAACGAGTACGAGTCAGAAGCCAAGTGCGTGCTGGTTGCGCTCTGGGGAGTCGTGTGTTCTCGCGTGCTTCCCGCCCGCCGGATCGCGTTCTGGAAAGCCGTTCGAGGTGTACTGCCCATAGCGAACACGCTGGAGTTCACGCCGCTTGGGGAGCTCACGACACGCACCAGCGTCGTGGATGGGGGCTCGAGCGCTTGTAAAGGCGAAGAGGACTCGCCAGTCACCATCGATGCTGCTACGCACCGAAGCGATCAATCACCTGCCGTCATCAGCTCCGACGGGCACGGCAATGACAAGCATCAGGAGCTCCGTGTCGTAAGAGAGCTGTTCGTCGCCTGTCTGACAGCGAGGCACCTCGTCCCGACCGAGTCGATTGTGCGCAAGCTCGTGGAGCTCTTCCAGGTCGTGAGCTGCCACGTCGTCACGGTGGTCGTCGGCTCTGCGATGTGCGGCAAGTCGAGCGCAATTGCGGCGCTGAGCTGCGTGTGGGGACTCAAGAGCGCACATCGTGGCCTCCACACGGTCGACGGAGGTGTGACCAGTTCAGAGATGGCTACTCCTAGGATGAAAATTGCGCATCTCTTTCCAGCAGCTTTCCGAACAAGGGACGTCTACGGATACGTACGTACTTACGATGTCGTAACTGCTGGGGGGTTGAGTCCTTCCTCACACATGCTTGTGTGCTGCTAGTTCAAGGAGAACGACGGACGAGCGTGGGAAGACGGCTTCCTCGTCCACTTTCTGCGCCAGAACTGCGACTTGTCGTCGGCCTTTCAGTGCCAACAGCCTCCCGACAGTCTGACGACACACGCTCTTGCTCCGACTGGAACGCAACCGACGCCGCGACGTCGGTTCTCACGACGGGGTTCAGTGGCGTTATCGAAGCTTGTCGGAGGCAGCGACGTTGACCCTGTCGCAGCGCCAGAACAACCGACAGCAACGACGCCGTGGATGGTGCTCGACAGCGTCGACGACACGTCGGTTCTGGTCGAAGCGCTGCGAGACGTTGCACGAATGCATGCGGACGGTGTGCAGCGACTGTCGTTGCCGAACGGAGACCAGCTGCGTTGTAGCAACCCAAACATGCGCGTGTTCTGCGAACTCGAGAGCTTGCAGCACTGGTCGCCCGCGTCCGTCTCGCACTTTGGGCTCGTCTACCTCGAATCCGAGCATGTGCTGCCGTACACGCTGTTGATCAAGAGCTGGAGGCTGCGCACGTGTGCGTCCGCGGCAGAAAGCGACAGCAACACTGTCGAATACGCTGCAACGTTCATGCGCTCGCTGGTTCCTCCTCTGTTGGAGGTCTGCAAGCGCCACGCGAAGCCGTTTATGGCGTTCTCGGCGTCGCATCTCGTGAGCATGACGCTGCGTGTGCTGAGTGCGCTGCTCGCCGGACTTAGTGCGCCAGATGAGCGTCTAACTGGACGCGCTCCGGCGAGCGACATCAAAGTGGTCGTCGCGTACGCAAGCGCGATGGCGCTCGGCTTGTCGCTGCAGTCGAAAGCGAGATCAGAGTTCAGTGCTCTCGTCGCGCAGCTCGTGCCAGAGTTCACTGAAGTGGTCACGCGTCAGTGTGGAGCGACCAACGTCTCGATCTTCGACGCCGGCCTTCGCTTCGAGAAGCGTCGCGTGTCGTTCTTCCGTTGGGATGTGGCGACCGCCGTCGACTTGCAGTCGCAGGAACAGGAAGGATCGACTCTCAGCCTTGATAAGCGGTCGAGTTTGGCCGCTAGCAGTGCGTCGATCTTCCCGTCCGTCGGAAGATCGGGAGTTGGTTCGCACGTCTTCGTCCCCACGCGCCACAGTGTCAGTACGGAGGCGTGGCTGACGACGCTCGGGTCCGCGAAGATGCACGTCATGGTGGTTGGCGACTCGACGTCGGGCAAGTCCCGGGTCCTGCGCAACAGCGCGCGGACGCTGAAGCGCTCCCACCATTTCGAGTCCTCGACGCTCCAGATGGGGCAATCGCTCTCCCCTCAAGCGATCCAGAGCGCTGTCGAGGCAGGGCTAAGCCGCAAGCTCAAGGCGGTCTACTGTCCGGGGGCTGGCACGCAAGCGGTCTTGATCATACTCGAGAACCTGAACCTCGACACAGAGGTGGGGAGGCGGCTCAGAGGGTTCTACTCGCATACGCTTTGTAGCCTTCTCGCTTACTAGTCATACTGACATGATGAGACATTGTTCGTGGCGCTCCAGGGATGCGCTCAAGGCAGCGAGTCACCGCGGGCCGCGAAGCCGTCTTCCGAGATGATCCGACAGATCTGCGACGGCAGAGGAAGCTTCGTAGGCGCGACGAAGCAGTTTGCCGAGCTCCGTGACGTGGTGCTCTGGTCCTCGTTCTCGCTCTCGCCGTTCGGGTACCCGCATCTCTCGTCGCGGCTGCTGCGCCACTTTAGTCTGGTACAACAAACGACACGTGGTTGCTTGGGAGTCGTTCGTACACCGTCGCGCTATGGCCCTATGGCACTAACATGCGGCGGTGTGCGACTTGTGCGTGCAGATCTGGCTGCCTGACCAGAGTCCCGACATCTTCCAAGCGCTGCTCACAGCGTTCCCAAGTCAGTTCGTGTCGCGCTTCTCGTGCGAGAATCTCGCGACCGACGTATCGCGGGTCGCTCGACTGCCTGTCGAGGTCTTCAAGGCCGCGCGCAAGTGCTGCAGCGCGTCACCTGCGTCGCCCGCACTTTTGTTCAGCGTGGACGATGTCATTAAACACTTGAGTTTGATGCTGAGCGTCGCTACGGACGCTGTCGTGGACGCTCTCGAGCTCGAGTTGCTCGCGATCCACTTCTGCCACCAAGTCTTTGGCAGCCGCGAGCTGTGCGGAGGCGACGTGATGACGAAAATCTGTCTCCAAGTGGCCAAGCGCCTCCGCTTTCACGCGCACAGCATCGCGTATGTGCGCACTGCTGAAAAGTTCTACGTTGCCGACTACGGAGACGCGGATGGGCTCACACGGATCCCATACGCTGTCGCAGAGGAGCTCTACTGCGCGGGTGAAGAGCGCTTCCATTGGTACCACCGATCCGTGTCGAAAGACAGCGCCGCTTCAGGCGAGCGGAGCCAGCCGCCGACGCTCCCGACGGCGTCGAACCCGCCAACACCGTCGTCGCATACAAGGCCGAGTCGGAGCCATTCCTCCTTTGTTAAGGAGGCGACAGGCGCACCAGCCACTGGAGTATCGGACAGTGTGCAGGTACATCTGCCAGTCGACGACGCTCAGCGACGGCGGCACTCGTTGGTCGCGGCTGCACGCAAGATGGCGAGCAGCAGCACGACAGCGACACCCTCGCCGTACACAGTCCGCAACATGCTCAGCGTCTACGCGTCGCTGAAAGGCGGTGCACACACACTGCTGCTCACTGGCGGCGACAGCTGTTCGCGGCGCAGTGCGGTGCGTGTCGCGTGCGGCGTGCTGTCGTTCCAGTTCAAGGAGACCGCGTCGCAAGTAAAGAAGCCCGACGAGTTCACAGACCGCCTCAAGGCAGCGGTGCTGGACGCGGCCACGCGCGCGACGCCGACGCTCGTGTACCTTGAGTGCGAGTTCCTCGCGAGCGACGAGTTCGAGGTCGCACTGGCTGTCGCAACGCAACATCGGGTGCCTGTAGACACCTACTCGACTGCCGACCGCGCACAGATCCTCGCTTGCGAGCACCAGTTCCGAAGCATCCGTGCATCTCATGTCTCGCCGCCGCTAACGAAGCCTCGCTCGGCATTCCGCGAGAACCTGAAGCGCTGTCTCTACGTCGTGTTGTCGTTCCGGTGCGTCGGTTTGTTGCTTGTCGGGCGTTGTTGGGTATCTTGGCTACACTGATGTGGATCGTGAGTGGATGCAGGTCGACGCCAAGGCTCTTTGCGACCATCTCACGCTGCCCGTCACTGTACTACCGAGCCGACGTGAAAGTGTTCAGCGACATGGACGACCGCTCGCTCGAGCTGCTCTTCGACAACGCATTGCGCTCGTGTGAACCGCTGGCAGCGGAACTGTCTCGTCTCGCACTGTTGCGACAGCGAGGACCGACAGAGATGTGGCGAGGCCTTCAAGCCGCGATGGTCGCGATCCACCGAGCCGCAGAAGCGAGCCAACAACGCCATCCACGCGGCAGCGAGTCCGCTCGTGTGCACGTACCCGACAGCAAACAGCGAGCGTTCGCTACAGTCCGCTCCCGCTTTGAGGAGCTGCTGAGCGTCTTCCAAGTCGCGTTCGTGTACCAGCACGCCAAGCTGTTGGAGCAGAGCGAGCACGTCGAGGCCGCGATGCAGGAGCTGGAGCGCGTCGCTGCGCAAGCAAACGCTCAGCTCGCACGCGAAGTCGACGGCGACACGCAGCTCCGGGACGCGACTGTTGCTGTAGCCCAGAGCGCCGACACACTGAAGGCGCGCGAGCAGGCAGAGCGCGACGCGAAGCGCGCATTCCTGCTCGACGAGCAGCGTTGCGCCGCACTGCAGAGCGAGATCGAGTGGGAGCGTGCCGCCATTGAGCTCGAGCTCGCCGAGACGCTCCCGGAACTAGCTGCCGCGACCGCGTCGCTCGCCCAGATCGACAAGCACCATATCACGGAGTTGAAGTCGTTCACGAGCCCGCCACAGCTCGTGCGGCTCGTGATGCAGGCTGTGTGCGTCCTGCTCGGCCGCCCGCCGACGTGGGCCGAGGCGCTTCGGACGCTCGCCGACATCCGCTTCCTTGAGCGCCTCCGCAGCTTCGACCGCGACCACGTCGACCCGTCGCTCATTGCGCGCGCCAAGCTTTACACAAACCACCCCGACTTCTCGATGGACAACATGAAGCGCGCGTCGCTCGCGTCCACGACGCTCTGCAAGTGGGTACTCGCCATCGTGCGGTACTTTGAGGTCATGACGCGCGTCGCCCCGACACAGCGCACGCTTGAGCACGCCGAGCGCAGCTTCCAAGCCGTCGACGAGCTCGTGCGAGCCGAGCGCGACAAGCTCGTGCGCCTCGAGCTCGAGATCAACGAGCTGCGCGCCAGCCACGCGCGTGCTGGGCGGCTCGAGGAGGAGCTGCAGCGAAGCCGCGACACGCGCGTCAAGTGGACGTCCAAGGTCTCCGAGTTCTCCGACGTGCTGGCGGGTTGGCAACGCGCAGTGGCGAAGCGGCACGGGAAGCTGAAGGTACAGCGCACGCTGCTCATCGAACGCTGCGTCGTCGTTGCGGCTACGCTCGTGTACGGCAGTGCAACGACAGCCAGCGAGCGCTCGCGACTGGGAACCGAGTGGCGGATGATCACTCGCGCTCACATGGGTTGTGAGCTGGATGCCTCCACCTCCGACAACGCCGACAACCATATACTTGCGACAGTCTGGAAACACTGGACAATGTCGGGACGATCGATGGCGCCGGAGCTGACGCAAGCCGTCCAGACCGTGCGCTACACCGACATGCCGTCGGCTCTCGAGAGTCTGTTGTTGGCGGACCATGTCCAGAAGATCCGATTGCGGTACCCGCTGCTGCTTGACCCGCTGGGGCTCGCGTCGTCGTGGCTCAAAGACCGCTTCGAGCTCTCTGGGAGCTCGTTCTCGCAGTCCCTGGCATCATTGCCGGTTGAACGAACGGGACACGCGAGCGCAGCACAGCAGCGTGAGGATAACGCGATAGCGACAGGACCGACGCTGCTCCTGGTGCTCGACGCAGGCGATCCAGCACTGATGAACACGATAGAGAAGCAAGTGACACAGAGGACGGCGCTGCTGGTACGTTTTGCTTTTGGCCCTGGCCTCCTCATGATAGGAAGCCCAGCACGACTGACGCTGTCGTGGTCCTAGATCCTGGTAGAGAACACGTCGGACTGCGACGAGAGTGTGCTGAACGCCATCTTTGAGCTCCTGGCGCTGCTCAAGCGACAGGACGACACCACGATTGTCTTCGCGACAAAGTCACTCACGACGCCGTTGTCGTGGACGCCAACGGTATGGGACCAACTCACTATCGTGAACGTGTCGCCCACGGCTGCGGACCTTGAGACGCAGTTCGTAGCGAAGTTCTTCCAGTCCTTCTCAGTCGACGGCTGCTCCGAGAAGGACTGGAAGCTGCTCCAGCAACAGCTCACAGCAGAATCAAGCAGAGTGAACCACCACTTTGACGCGTTCTTGAACAGCATCTGCGCGTCGGCGGTGGCGTCCAAGCGCCCGACAGTCGTCCTTGACAGCATCCTAACCGTGCTGACTGGCGAGTTCGAGTTGTCGTCGGATGACAGTGCGACGTCGCTGCCTGACAGTAATATGCAACGCATCGCAAGCCAACTCGTCGAATACAACGCCTTACGACACGCGCGACAGCAGACCAGGCGCCGCCTCGACCACATACGCGCGAGACGGGACGCTGCGAGACCATTCGCTCGGCGTCTGCGGGTGATCACCGCGGCCGAAGAGAAGCTTCGCGCTCTCGACGCGTCGGTGGCACTCTCGCTCCTCACGGTTGTCGAGTTGCTTCGCGACTGCACAGAGTGCGCGAGTCGCGAGCTGTTCTACAGTGAGTTTACGCAGCGACAGGAGGTGCTCGGCCCAGCCGGGGACGACGGGGAGCCAGCAGCGCTGTCGAAACACGATGCCGAGTCGCTGGCGTCTCTTAGTTCGCTTGTGCACCACGCCACCGAGTTCGTCACTGTGCGGTACATCGCGAAGCGGCTTGGCGGGCTTCCAGCACGACTGCACGTGTCGTTCGTGTTCCTTGTCACGCTTGCGGCTGCGGAGGACGACAGTGAAGAACACGTGGACGCCTTTGCGCTAGTCGACACGGTCGAGCCGAGACCGTTTCAAGCATGCGATGCGTCAGCACGCTCAAGCCCGTACTGCTTAGTCGCGTGCTCGAGCGAGCCTTCAAGGAAGGAGATCGTCCGCCAGCTTGCTCGACACACTGTGGCTGTCGTGTCCGAGATCGCGCTGCGCTCTCTTTGCCACGGCTTGTTGGGCGCTGCGAGCGCCGCCGATCGATCACGGGTGGCTCACTTGGAGCTTGGACCGCGCTTGGCGTATGCGCGGATCCGATCAAAGCTGCTCGCTCGCTTCAGCCTCGCGCAGCGAACGCGACAACTCGCTGACGAGCTACTTGACGACATGTTGGCGCACCCGGAGGCCTGGCGTGCGTACTTGAGCCAGCCGTGGATAATGTCGTCGCTGTCATCGACAACTCGCGGTCGAGCGAAAGACCCGAGCGCCACTGTGAGCTACCTACCGTGGACTGCTCCGCGCCTCACGCCTGTCCAGCGGCTGCTGCTGCACGTGTGCGTGTTTGACACGCTTCCCACAGCCGCGCTGCACGACTTTGTCAAGGCACAGCTCGGCGATGCACTCTCGCTAGACTTGTCGGCGAGAATCGACAGCGAACTCAAGCGCGGCCTCGCGTCGGTAGCGCAGAGCGGCGTGTTCTCCACACCGCTGCTTCTCGTGTCGGATCCGACGCGGCAGGGAACCACTGCTCTGTCACGTTTGCTTGAGTGCGCGCGCCAGCTCAGCGTGCGGGAGGACGCGCTGTCGTGCATTTCGATGGGCTCCGCCACGAGCGTTCCGGGCTTTCGCCTCGCCGAGTTCTCACACTGTAACCTGCTTGCGAATGCGCACGCGATGCACTACGCGGACGCGGTGAAGCGTCTGCACGGCATCAAAGAGCGCTCGCTCGGCGGCGGGTGGGTCGTCGTCAAGGACACGCGGCTAGGCGAGCCCACTGCAAGAAGTGCGCTCCGACAGCAAGTCGAGACGATGAAGAAGCTGCACGCGAACAAGAGCAGCGACTTCCGTCTCTGGATCCAGTGCGAGCTGTCGTCATCGTCGTCGTGTGGGGCTCACAGCGTACCTGTATGCAGTGACACGACGGTGGCGTCCGTGTCGAAGTCCGACAACGACGACGAGTTTCTTGCACAGTTGCTAGGCGAGCGGAAGTTCGTCGAGACCCCGCAGACCCTCGCGCATCAGTACGTCGCCGCTGTAGGCCAGGAAGAGAACAACGCAGCAGCGCACGTAGGCAAGCCGCAACCACACCAGCCACATGCGCCGCCTCGCCGTCCCCAGCTGATCACTCGACGTTCATTCTCAGCTGCTCAGGCTGCGCACAGCGCCGTTGTCCCTTGCCCGACCGACGCCAGTGCTGAGCAGTGGTGGGTCCGAGCCGCGCTGTGGGTCTTCCACGCGGTGTTTCGGCAGCACCTCGCGCTCAGCGACGCACACGACGAAGGTGGTACTGGAGAGCGACCGTCGGCTTGTAACAACAACGACGTTGTTCCGTATGAGTTGCTGGCGTCACACCTGGAGCTTGAGCGCGCGCTACGGTTGATCCAGCTGCACACCCACCACAAAGCTGTCGCTACGTCGGCAAGTAGCGTGGCGCTGGGCTCTGGATCACCTGCTTCGACTGATTGGCACGGAGGGACCACGCCAAGCTCGTTCGCAGAAGTCCATATGATGGTCGAGCTCGCAACGATGGTGTACATGGGGCGACAGAGCAGCGACGGCCGTAGCAGACAGTGTCGGGAGCTCCTCGAGTGGTGCTTGGCACCGAAAACCAGTCTTCGCCGGCACAGCAGCACGAACGACATGGCGACAGGGAGCGAAGCTGCCGTCACACACCTCCGCAGCCACCTCATTCACCTACGCGACAGCATTCTGCACAAGCAACTCGACACGAGCGCGTCGATCGCTGGAAGCGGCAGCGCGTCGTCTCTCGAGTGCGCGTGTCTCCCTCTGCAGCTCCAGTTCGAGCGAGAGAGTCGCAGCTCCAGAGAGCTCCTCACTGTGCTACGCAGCTCAGCGACGCACTCTGTTGCTAGAGGCGTGTCCCCACCACCGCTTAGTCTGCGACGTGAGCTGACGGCTGCACAGCGCGTGCTGCGACACGTCGTCAGCCGCTTCCCTGACAAGACGAGCTTGTCTAGCGGTATTGAGCAGCAGCGCCTCCAGCGACGCACGAGTCTGTTTGCAGCGTACCGACGCGGCACAAGAATGGGCGTCGGCGCGAGTGTGCAGCCAGTGGCCCCGACCCACAGCGACACGAGTGTCGGCGACAGCGTGTCGACGCCGTGGCGACGAGCGGTACTCGCCCACCTTACAGACGTCGAACTGCCAGCCATGGAGGCGTACCTACAGTCTGTCTGGCGCATGAGCGACGCCATCCTGTCGCTGCGACCAAACAGCCACGACGCACCAGTCGTTTCGTTGTCGTTGCTGTCGTCAGTGTCCGTGAACGTCCACTACCAGGAAACCCTCGCGGCTCTGATAGCACTCGGGTCGGGACGTACGCCGACGCCATGGCGAAGCTTCCCCTCGAGCCACCATACGGAACTTCCGTCCCCAAGTGCTGCTGGGTACGCGACGCCCGCTCGCTTGAACGACTGGGTCGATTGGCTCGGTCGCTCCGTGGCGTTCTACCAGCGCGTGCAGCTGCAACCGACGCGTCTTGTCGACGTCGTGTGGGTCTCTGGACTGCAGTACCCAAAAGGTTGGTGGGAGCCTGTGTGTGAGTGGGGGGGCCTTTGGGGGAGTGGGATCACCCAGTCGCTCGCTCACTGTCGCATCCGGATTGTGTCGTGTGCAGCGTTCCTGTTTGCGTTGTGCTCGAGTGTCGCAGAGGCGAACAGCGTCTCGGTCTCGGACGTGTCGCTGTCGCTGTCGCCTGTTGCCAGCGACGCACACACCGAGTCCTCAACCACGGTCGCGTCGGTCGCCGTCTCTGGACTCTTCCTTGCGGTGCGTTTATCGCCCCTCATGCTGGTAGGAGGCGAGGAGAGGACACTCCATTACCTTCACTCACGCTCATTCCCGTGCATCTGCAAACATCCCCACTCAGAACGCTGCATGGTCGAGTGAGCTGGGAGCGCTTGTCGACTGCACCGACGCCAGTGGCTCCAAGCAACAGCAGCCGCTGCACGGCCACCCGCAGCTGCTGCCAGTGCTCTGCGTCCACGCGACAAGTCGGCGAAAGCTCCAGACGGACACGCTGGGTGTCGTCGAGAAGCGACGCGCCTCGGAGACGAGCGAGCCGTTAATCCATCGGGACAGCGTCACCAGCCGTAATGGCGATGCGCTGCCGACCACCAGCGCTGCGTTCTATTACCACTGCCCGCTCTTCCAGTCGCGCGCGCACGCGGCGGTCCAGGACGACCCGATTGCGTATGTCGACCTGCCGACAGACCACGTCGCGGGCTTGATGACGGTGCACAACGTCGCGCTCTACTTTTCGGCCACCTAACAATGCACTGGTTGGTGGTCAATGAGCTTTGGATGTGATTGCAGTATCATACGCGAGCACATTGCGTCTCCGATTGCGACTCAACTTGAAGTTGTCATGGTTGAGGAACGTGCCTCGACGGGTCAAGTCGAATTTCCAACGCGCCACACCATCCGGTTTATTTACTTGGTAATATGTAGCCGTGCACCACACCATTCTGTCTCGACATTGCATGAGGACCTCCACTCGAAGCTGCTGCCCTCTTTTTCATCACTATCCAACTCACCACGTCACGCGCCATGTTTGGACGTGACGACCTTGGATCGGCAGTTGAAAAAGCCTGTCATTCCTGAAAATCTTCAGCTCCCACCAGCGTCTCCTCCACCACTCACCATGTTCGCTCTCCGCTCTGCCTCGGCCCGCGCTTCGTCGCCACTTGCGCGCAGCTTCGCGTCGTCCACCGCCTACGAGAACATTCTGACGGAAGTGCGCGGTAAAGTCGGGATCATTACGCTCAACCGCCCCAAAGTACGCACGCCTTCATTATACCTCGGCACGACGGGTCGACTACTGTAGATATGCTGTGTAGCGGTTACTAACGTCGCCTGGAACCGCACGACAGGCGCTCAACGCGCTCCGCAGCTCGCTGATCGAAGAGCTGAACGGCGCCGCCCAGGCGTTCGACGCGGACGACAACATTGGCGCAATCATCGTCACAGGCAGCGACAAGGCGTTCGCCGCCGGCGCCGACATTAAAGAGATGGCCGAGAAGGAGTTTGTGGACGCGTACAAGACGAACATGTTTGCGAACTGGGGCGACCTCACGAAGATCTCCAAGCCCGTGATTGCGGCGGTGAACGGCTACGCACTTGGCGGCGGCTGTGAGCTCGCGATGCTCTGCGACCTCATCATCGCAGGCGACACGGCCAAGTTTGGGCAGCCAGAGATCACGCTCGGCACGATCCCAGGCTGCGGCGGCACCCAGCGCCTGATCCGCGCAGTGGGCAAGTCGAAGGCCATGGAGATGGTGCTCACGGGCAGCATGATTGACGCGCACCAGGCCGAGCGGGACGGGCTCGTGGCGCGTGTTGTGCCGGCGGACAAGCTGCTGGAAGAAGCGCTCAAGACCGCCGACAAGATCGCGTCGTTCTCGCAGCCGATCGTCAAGATGGCCAAGGAGGCCGTGAACGCGTCGTACGAACAGTCGCTGCAGGAAGGCCTTCGCTTCGAGAGCCGCCTCTTCTGGAGCTCGTTCGCGACCAAGGACCAGAAGGAAGGCATGGCGGCGTTTGTCCAGAAGCGCAAGGCGAACTTTACCCACCAGTAAGGAAGAGGCGAGGGCCAACCCTGGGTTGTTTCCCACTTAAGTACGAGTGTGCGTCAGCACCTGTCGAGAATGACGAACGAAGACAAGAGTGGGTGTGTGCGAACTTAACCAAGCAGCTCGTGTTGAACAAAGGCAACCTTTCGAGCCTTACACAGGAAGGGAGAGGGACAAGGGGACACAGAAGGAAGGAAGCCTGCCAGTCGATCCGATCTGCTCGAGGGCGACACGATCAGGGGCGTTGAGGATCGTGCGGATCGCGTCGCCTCGTAGCAAACCGGACCGACCGAACCGCCAGCAGCCCCCCCTCTCTTCCCTCTCCCTTCTCTTCATCTCTCCATCTATCTCTTGTCGCACGTGAACGCCTTCCTATCCATCCACCTTGGCGTCGTCCGTCCTACAAGGACAGCGAGTGCGCACTACACTGTAGCACCACTTACCTTGGAGTCGTCTCCTCGCTCTTGGGCTTCTTGAGCGTGTGGGGCGTATCGGCGTCCGAGAAGCACGCGGGATCAGCGACAGCCGCCCCCGAGCGCTTCTTTTGGCGCTCGGCTGGCGTCGCACTGTCGGCGTCGCCCCCGTCCGTGCACTGCACGACCCAGTCCGGGATGTCGCGTCGTCGGACGTGGTCGACCTGGAGGTCCATGCCGCCGTGGCGGAGCTCCCACTGGTCGACCACGAACGCGAATTCCTGGATCACGGCGGTGAGGTCGACGTTGTGGACGCCACCTGCCGCCGCCTCGACCGCGCTCCTCGGGACGTGGAAGCTGAGCGCAATGAAGAACCACGACACGCGGCGTTCGCGCGAGCTGCTCGCGGACGGGGGCGCTTTCCAGTCGAAGAAGCGCGCGAACGGGAAGATCCGGAGCTCCGGCACGGCCTCCAGCCTGTCGTAGTCCGATCGAGTGAGTGGGAAGAGAGAGCGAGAGAGGGGGGGGTGTTGACGCACTCGCCACTCGTACCGGATGAACAAGTGCCGCAGCCGAGACTCGACCCATCCAAACCAGCTGCTAAAGTCGTCCGCAGTCTCTGCTGTGATCTCGATCCGCAGGAAGTGGCGGTACCTAGCGTCCCAGACCACATACATCCACACGCCTGAAGAGGTGACTCCTGCTCCATCGAGAGAACGAACGACACACAGAGACTTGCGAAAGAGGTGCACCTGTCGAAGAAGAGGGGGCTGGCAAACAGATTCATCCACGACGCTCGCTTCGAGTGCGACTGGTACAACACGGTCCACTCGTCAGTCCCCCCCCCCTCCCACTGTTGAAACAAGGTCGCACGCACCGCACCTTCTTTCCCTCGATCTGGAGCGTGCGCGACACGGCCTTCCCCAACTCGGCCTTCAAGATCCGCAGCGTGGACGGAAGGACGTTGTACGAACTGTTGAACGCCGGGAAGGCGGGTGTGATGATTGGCATCAAGTGCGCGCGGTCGCGGTGGTTCAGCTTCGGGTTCCAGATCTGAAGCCACTCCCCCCACAGCAGCAGACACCAGTCGCCTGTCAGCCGCCATACGAGCCCTCACTCACTCGCGAGAGAGCGAGAGGAGGGTCCGTCCCCTCTCTCTCTCCACTGGAGCGAACGCTAACGACGTCACCAAACGACAGCCGTGACTGAAAGAAAGAAACATCACCGAGAGACCAAAGCCCGCGGGGCTCGCGATGACGTCGAGCAGGATCGGGTTCGGCCACGCCCAGAGGTGGTACACGCGGAAGAACTTGAGCAGCAGCATGGACGGCAGCGCGTTCGGGTAGAGCTGGCAGATGCGCGCGACGAGGATCGCCCAGTTGACGCCGCCGAGGAACCCGAGCACGTTCGAGTAGATGCCGCGCAGCTGCCGTGTGGTGGTTGCAAAAGCCAGCGTCCCAGTCCCAGTCTCTGTCAGTTCCGACCTTCCTTCTTAGTGCCAGCGAACGAGCACGTACGACACGTACGCGAGCCCAATGCTTGACTGCCACGAGTGCTGTGCGGAAGCGGCCACGATGGGGTACGAGCTGGAGGATGCGCTCGGTCACGCGCACGCCATTGATGCTGCGCACCGACGGCTCGTCGAGGCCGCGGAGGAGCTGGTCATCGAGCACGTCGAGCGTTTCGGACACCGAGTCGACGCCACGGAGGGCGACGAAGAGCAGATCCACCGAGATGCCGTCCACCTTCATCTTGATCAGCGGCACGTACCTGCCAGTCCGTGCGGTCCATGCCATGCCATGCAGCCAGCCCCACGTCAGTACAGGAATGTATACTGTATACTGTATACACATATACACACGTACGCGTCGCTGATCACGTGGAGCTCCGTCACGGCCGCAGTCGCTTCGAGCAGAATCGGCACTTTCTGGAAGAAACTGGCGCGCGAGCAGTGCTTCGGAGCGATACAGAGCCTTCTCAGAGAGTACAGAGAGTACCAGGAAGTCTCAGTTCCTAGACCCCCACTCTCTCTTACGGTAGGCAGTACATGGCCATCAGTTGTGCGAAACGTACGTGTCAATGTCGGCTTCTGGGCTGTGGACGCCGAGGCGGAAGGAGCCGAACGTGCGCAGCTGCAGCCGTTTCGTGGCCGCGTCGGCCTCGCTCATGAACGCGAGCCCTTCATGCAGCGAGAACTCGTCCAAGACGCGCTTCACTTTGAGCAGCACGCGCTCCCGTTGCGCGACCTCGTCCTCGGACTCGTACACGCCGGCGTCTCTACCCATTCGTTCCATCCAATGAGCCAACGCTCAGGTGGTTCTATCCAAAATGCCAATGCCACGAACACACCACACGCACCGGAGCACTTGGAGGAGCTCCTCGTTCAGCTCCTTGTCGCTCTCTGTCGGGCCCGCGAGCGAAATCGGCTGCGTGATGCCGAGTGGTGCGCTGGAGAAGACCACACGCCATCTGTATGAGCACCAGCGTCCGATGCTTCGCTCCGAGTCCCGCGCGAACGCACCTGGACGCCATGGCCTGAGGCTCAGTCTTGAAGCGCTTTGCGTGGTGTTGACAGCGTGACCGAATCAGCTGCCAGTTTCACTTTATCTGGTTTTAAGTATGGTTTACTGAAATCAAGCTGAGCATCTGAATCAACTCCCAAACAGCATGTTAAGAAATTGACCTGTTAGTAACAAGAGTTAACAAGTGTGAACTGTGGATACAGCGGAGATAACGTTACGGATAGTCAAGTTAACGTTAAATAGAGTCAAGAAGTTGGGAACAAGCAGTGATCAAGTCGCATCGATCGATGCCATCCGAGGTTCCCATGTTCCATGCGAATGACTCGCGTTAAGCAACACCAGTGTAAGTACGACTATCACTACTGTACATGCACACACTACAATCCACCCTGAGCGTTCCTTCGCTCCGCTTACGAGTGCGACACCAGCTCAACATCCGGACCCAGTGCGTTGTCGGTCGTGCGCTTCGTGCACTGGTACACGTGCTCCGCAGTCTGGTTTAGCTTGGCGATGCGAGCGTACATGTCTTCATTCGACTGTGGCGCGTGGCCCAGGGGGTATTCAGACGAAGGCAGTTCCTGAACCGGCATCCTGTGCGGCTGAACGGCGGCCTCTTGGTACCGAGCTCGCACGAAGTCACCCGTGTCGACCTCGTCGCCGTGCTGCTCGTCCAGACGACTCGCTGGTTCCCATCTTTCGGTTCTCGTGCCGTACGCCAGTGGTCTCTCCGAGATCACCAGGTTCTGGAACTCCGAGATGTTCAGACTCCGTGCGGACACTACGGGCGCTGGCTTCGGTTTGCCATAGCCCGCTGGCACGACTCCGTACTCACCAGCGAGCACCTCTTCGCGGGCCACGTCCTCTGCCTCCATGTTCCGGAAGACTGTCGCGTAGCACCGGGTGCACGCGGTCACGGGCGTCATCGTGATGAGCTTCGAAGAGATGGGCGAGCTTGGGATCGCCAGGTCGTGCTGCTCGTAGCACTTGGAACACACACGGGTGGAGCAGAAGAAGCACGTGGCGCTCGAGGTCATCCACGACAAGCTCTTCCGACAGTTGGAGCAGTTGGGCTCGCCATACACGAGCAGCGGGCCACGTGGGGGGTTGCGCAGCTTCTTCGTCGCCTCCCAGCCCATCTTCCGCTTGTGGCCACCAATCTGGCACAGCGCAATGGACTTGACGCTGTTCGCGAGCGTGCGCATGGCGAGCGAGTCGGGCAGCGACCCGTTCATCTCCACGTACATCTTCATAAACACGTCAACGTGGCCGCTGCCAGACTGCGTCAGGATGTACACGAGCGAGCAGCGACTGCGCACGATCGAGTACTCGTGCAGCTCGCGGCATTCCGGGACCTCCACAGAATGCATGACCATGTACCCGAACCGAGACCCGTCGTCGCGTGTCCGCATGCCGATGCTCTCCATGAAGACCAAGTCTCGCTGCCGCACGACTGCGCCGATGATCGGCGAGTGCGCTTTGATGAACCACTTGAGCCCGAGGAAGCGGAGCGGGTCGTCCGGAGTCGCACTCTTGATCACGTAGAGCACGCGGCAGTCTGCGATCTCATCGTGGATGTACGCTTCTTTCATCCGCGACGTCGTTGGGGTGGGCGACAGGAGACCGTAAATCACGTCTTCGACCTTGCCAGCGACACGGCCGACAGCGAGCATCTTCGGCAGGGCCGAACGGTTCTTCTTTGATACCGACACGACGTCCGCACTCGCGATCGACGACACTGCGGACGCGGAGATCGACGACACGTGCGGGTTGATCTCGCTCGCGTCGTCTTCGTCGTCCGAGTACTCTGGTACCGAGGATCCGCCGCGTCCAACTGCAGCAGACTGTGACTGCGAGCTCGAGCAGCGCGAATCGCCTGAGCTGTACGACATCCCCGAGGACGAATACCCGTCCGCTCTTGGCACGTAGCTCGCGCGCTCACAGAAGACGGTGATGTCGTCGCACTTGCGGATCTGCTTCCAGCGCTTGCGGTCGAGCTGGCGTCCGCGGACGTGGTTGAAGTCGTCGTACTCGTGCAGCGCTTTGGCGATCACGCCATCCGTGAGCTTCTCGTACGTGGCGCACTGCTCGGGCGAGAGGCGGACCGTCGGGAAGATCTTCTTTGGGAGCGTCATTGTGTGAACTGAGCTCTGTGGGGTGGGCGATCGTGTGAGTCAGGAAGGACGTTCCAAGGTGGTCGTTTGCGTCTCGAGAGCAAATTGCGAACTGCGTCGTCTTCCAGTGAACGACACGGGGTCGTCCCAGTCCGCCGCTGTGCTTGCTTGCATGGCAAGAGAGCCCCAACGTTCAGTGGGAGCCACCTGCTGCGGTACGTGCGGGGACAAGACGCGAAGGACACATCTGTTGCTAGCATCTGATAGATGGCAGGCAGGCAATAGGCTCATTGTGGGGATCAATTACCATAAATAAGTACATATGTACTTAATTTTACCCGAAAGATGGAATAATTAAATGTACTTACTTGCAACTGTTAGGTTCAGAAGAGCAGATTTTCGATAAGTTCAACATGAAATTTTAGGAAAAATCACAAAAAAGGCAAGCACAGGAAAGACAGCAGCAACCAAGTGATCATACGCGCCTGTAGCTCAATGGTAGAGCTCTGCTTTGTTTAAGCAGGTGGTGAGAGAGAGTTGTTGTTGGTTCAGTAGTGATACTGGAAATGGTGATGGAAGTGCTGTGGCTGAAGTTGTGTGTAGTCGCATTCTTGGATTCTGCGTCGAGCCGCGCGCATCGACAGTCGGTGTTGCTGCAGCTGCCTTCTTGGTAGGAGCGACGGCTCTGGTATGACACCAATGCACCACTTGCTTGTTACCCGATATATTGGAGGCTAAGCTCCTCGACTGAGCAACTTGCTCGAGCTCCTCCAGCTCGATTCCTTCTTGCATCTCACTTCCACTCGCTTTGTCGCACTCGTCCTCATCGTGTCTCGGCACGACTTCGTATCGCCCTACTGCAACTGTTGCGACTCACACAAACTGCCCCAACGCTCTTCTTGTCGCTGGTCCCTGTCCATCAAACCGCTGAGCGGTTGACGTTGCACCAAACCAGTTCCGCTAGTGACGCTCCTCGGGATGCGTCGGATGCACTCTCCAACACGCATGGCCCGACAGGCCTGTGGATACTGTAATTGAGGCCATCGAACTGTGGTAAAGTGTGTGCAAATTCCTCTCGATTTCGGCACTATCGATCAGCATCGCGCCTGATCAGCTAAGTATCGGCGGACTTTGGGTGGTTAAATCCGTCGACCTGCGATTTGGGCAGCCGGGTTCACTCAGTGAGGCCAAGATTGAGAGTCGGTGACGTCGTCAGGATGGTTGGACATCGTCACAGCACCAGGAAGGAGATTTAGTACGAGGATTACATTAGGGAGGTGCTTAACGGTGAATTTAGTCCGCTTCTTTGCCTTTGGAAAGCAAGTGTGTTGAGTATCTGCCCGGCGCGCACGCGGCGGCCACAGATCTTCGCCGCACGCGTGACGCGCCCAACACCACTCCACTGTGCCCGAAAGGATGGCACGTTAAACCCGCCGCGAGGCGAAGAGGGTCGACTGATCCTAGTAGAGGATGCGCGGTCGAAAGCGAGGACATTTTTTGTGTCCCACCCGCGCACAAGAGGAAGCCGTGGCCGAAAGCGCGCCTGTCGCTGTACGGCCCACCTCGATCACGGATCGGTTGGTCTGGGCAGTCAACACGCTCGAGTACTGCGGTGCGACGCCGGCAGAGCTACGAACGTGGTTCGCTGGCGCTGGCGTCGACCGCAGTAATCTGAGCAAGAAGCTGCTCAGGCCAACCGCAGGTGAGTGGGTGGTGCCGGACGGCGACGGGTACGTGGGCACGCTGGTCTTCCCGTGTGGCCGCCAAGAGCCGAACGCGCAGATGGAGCTGATCAAGATGATCAAGAGCGCCACAAGAACCTTGGATATATGCATGTATATATTCACGTGTTCAAAGGTTGTTCTGTCTCTGTCTCCTTGACCTCTATGTGTGGTTGTTGTACTATTATGTCCGGACAACGCGCCTCTATAGATTCTACAGGCCACCATCGAGGCCGTTGAGAAGGGTGTGGTGGTGCGGTTCTACACCGACCACCGCGAGAGCATGAAGCCTGAGAGCCTCGTCCGCAAGCTCCCGCCTCAAGTGGAGGTGATGCGGACTCCTGCGAAGTCGACAATGAACCACAACAAGGTTCGTTCGAATTGGCTCATATTGATTCTATTGTTAATTCTAATATCTACTTCTGTGGTTTTTCGGATTCTCTTAGTTTATCATCTGCGACTCTTCGCTGCACCTCACCGGCTCGCTGAACCTCAGCGAGGCCGGTCAGTGGAGCAACTGGGACGTTATGTGCGCCTTCCGCGGCGGGCGGATCCAGTGCGACTTTGCGAGCGTCTTCGAGAGCTACTGGGGTGTCGGGGGTGGCTTGGGTGGACAAGCCCATCGTCTTGCCACCAGTCGCCACCTGGTACACCCCATTGGACGCGAAAGACATCGCGTGAGAGACGCAATGAGAGCTCAAGCAGTGCAAGTTCATAGTGTGCATTAGTAGTGTATACATTTCTCAATCTACTGTCAATCTACTTGACATTCTGTTCTGCATTGTTGTGATCTGCCGATCTGCGTCACTGACGCAACGTTACGTCAGGTAGTCGGCTCCATACACGAGTACCTTCGGAGTCCACTCGCGACTTCGGACGCTCCAGTCCCCTCAGCGCGTCATAAGCTCAACAAGCGATTACCACACCCCTCGACGTCGGATTGGACTGGCAGTGAGTGCTGAATTCCGACGCCAGCGACAAGAAGTCAACGGTACCTACATCCACGAGTCCTTCGACTCCGGAGTCAACTCCTACCAAGCTCGTGATCGTGTTGCTGAGGCTGCGACTTTGGACCGCTACAAATGCCCCCAGCGCGTCGTAAGCACACTGAGCGATTACCAGACTCCTCGACGTCGGATTGTCCCGACACTGTCAGAGGCAGAAAGGAGGCAGCGGACTGCGATCGGATGAAGCGGTTCCTTCCGATGTTGTGGTTGGACAAGTAAACGCGGTGAGCCATGGGCTCAGGAAGCGAGTACGACACCCAACTGGCGAGCACCTGCTTCTTTCGCCACCCTGTCAGCGTCACTGGAGCCACGGGAGGCGGTCGAGGTCGACGTTCCCGCCTGTCAGAATGACGCCGACGTTCTGGATGCGGCCACCGATGTCTCTGTCCTGGAGCTTGCCCTTCAACATAACCGCCACTGCCACTGCGCTGCTCGGCTCCACAATCTGAGCCTCGCAACGTCCTCCGCGTGAGCACTCGCCACGTCAAGTGGGCGAATGGATGGTTGAGCAGCAATCGACGTACGATCTTCATGCGCTCCCACAGGAGCCGCATCGCCGAAATGATCTCGTCCTCAGACACCAGCGCGATCTCGGACACGAGGTCGCGGATGACTGGCCACGTCAGCGGTGCTGAGTAGTTCACACAGGACGCAAGCCACACAAACGCACAATGGTCACAACAAGACAAGCAGTTGCCTGCATCAGCTGAGAAGGGGGACGAAGCACCGCGTCGTTACTGTACCAGGCGTGCTCTTGAGTCCGTCTGCCACGGTGTTCCGTGGCGCAGTGCTGCGCGTGATCTCGCCGGCCTGGAGCGAGAGGTACCCGTCCGCAGCCACTGCTGGCTCCGCACCAAACACCTTGATAGTCTCCGAGTGCGACTAACAGCGCCACGGCAGCGACCATGATGGCGTGAGCCCAGAGCCCAGTCACGTCGGTACGTCACGCAATACACGCCACTCCAAGCGAATGCGCATGCGCACGAACCAACCTTTGCAGCCACTGCGGCGCCAGCGCAGAGACCGCCTCCGCTGATTGGCACTACGATCGCGTCCAGCGCCACGCCGTGCTCCTGCTCGACCTGTTCCAGCAGCTCCACGACGGCAGTGGCTTGTCCGCTCATGACGTCCACGTTGTTCGCCGAGTGGATAAAGCAGCAGGCGTCGCCAGACTCCTCCATGTACCGCTTGGACGCCGCGTCCCGCGCCTCCATCGTGGCCTCGCACAGAATCACCTCAGCGCCGTAGCCTCGCACGGCGCTCTGTTTCGCCGCTGGCGCGTCGTTCGGCTTCGACGCGCCACCGGCATTGCACAACGTGGTGGTACTGTGTGAGTCCCTGAGCCAGCAGCGTGTGTCCAAGGACGCCTTGATTGAGAAGAGGAGGTAGGTACACAGACAAACGCACCATCACGACCATCGCTTTCGCGTTCGTGCTCTTTGCGGCCAGTGCAACTCCCTTCGCAATCACACGCTGTTAGCGACACTTGAACAGATTGGAAGCCTGGATGACGGACAGCAGCAGCGCCACTAAGTGGCCGAGATACAGTACCTGCGCGTGGTTGCCGCTCGAGTGCGTCACAAAGGTCGCCTTCTCGTTTGGGTGGCTCTCTTGGTACCGCTTCACGGCGTTGAGCGCACCGCGGTACTTGAACGCGCCGACCTTTTGAAAGTTCTCGCACTGCACATGGACGCAGTCAGTCGGCCAAGCGCGTGAGAGGTGCTTGCCCAGCCCAAACATCATCACTGCACTTGCATCGTACGTACTTTAAAGAAGAGGCGAATGCGTGGACGCTCTGTCTCCTGCCGCTCTGTCGGGTGCGCGTGGCAGCTCGCAATGTCGTCGAGCGTCTGGGACGTGAGAACCGGCGTGCGGTGCACTTGTCCCTTCAGGCGCTCCACCGCCTCCCGCACGCTCTCGTGGGAGATGGCATACTCGGTCATGGCGCCAGGCATCGAGAGAACAGTAGTAGTAGCAGGACGTGGCCAGTCGCCACTTCAAGCTCGCAAGTTCGGGAGTGAGGTGAGATGACTGCGAACAAGCACGTGGTGGTGTGCTTCACCACCACGTGCTTGTTCCAAGAAGGTGATGAATGAATAATGGATGCAGCGCATTTTGACACGCATGAGTGTTGGTCATAAGGTGACCTGGAACGCGACAGACTGACCACGACGACACACACCAAAATCAATGCTCTATTCATCATCCATGTCGATCTCCTCCTCCTCTTCGTCGCCGTCGCCGCTCATCTCGGCGTCGTCCTCGTCCTCCGATGTCAGCCCGTCGTCCTCGGGCAGCTGGCCAAGCACGAGGTCGTACTCGGTCGTGTCGCCAGCAGCGTGCGCCACCTGTGCAGACTTGAACTCGAGGCGCTTGAAGCTCTTGGGGTTCGACGTGTACAGGAGCGTCTCGATCTCCGGTAGCTGTAGCATCCACACAGAATCAAACCTGTTAGCTCACCTGGCAGACTCCCACAGCCACCACACAGTCGACAGTATACGCGTGCGTACCTTGGCGAGGTCGAGCTGTTGATACCACTCGGGCATGTCGAAGCGCGACTTGGACTTGGCCGGCGGGAGACACGACACTGCGCAGCTGCCAGTGCCGAGCATCGACAGGAACGTGCGCGCGGTCTGAAGAATGTCCGGGTCGCCGCCTTTGCGCAGAATGTTGCGCTTGACCGCGAGGCGTGCGAGGAACTCCTCGTGGTTCCGGAACACTGGGATCTGCAGGTGCTGCATGAGGTTCACAGCCTCTCCACGCTCAATGAGCGACTTCACAGCCGGCACGGGGTCCTCGACGAACTCGCCGGCGATGCTGTGGCGCAGCACGACCGCCGACTCGTCGCTGTACGCCGGGTCCAACGCCGGGCAGTCGATCAGCGTGAGCTTGTCGTTGTACTGCACTTCGAGTGCGCGCTTCGAGGACGTTGCGTTCGGCGACACGTGCGCGATCTGGCGCTTCTTGATCGAGTTCACGAGCGTGCTCTTGCCCACATTCGGGTACCCGACGACCGCAATGTTCACAGTCCCCGTCGCGTGCTTGGAGAACTCATCGAGGAATGTGCGGAGCGCCTGGACGCTGCCGTTGTCGCGCATGCCCTGGAGCTCCTGCGTGCGTTCGTAGAGCGCGTGCTGGCCCTTGGCGACACGCGACTTCTTCTTCACGTCTACGACCGCCTTGTTCAGCGCACGGACGGGGAGCGTGGGGTGGAATCGACGCAGGTACGTCACCCACTGGGATGGCACGACACACGAGAGAGCCAACAACAAACAGGAGCGTGAGCACCACAGCTCTTCCTCCCACGCACGACGAGCAAGCACACACATACAGTAGCACAATGAATACACACCTTCTCGGCCGTGTCCGGAGTGACGAGGTCGATCTTGTTGAGCACCAGCACGACCTTCTTGCCGCCCTTGCCAATGAGCCCGTCCTCGAGTGAGAGCGAGCGAGAGCCCTGCGGGTCGCGTGCGTCCAGCACGACCAGCACGAGCTCGGCCTTCTGCACGCTCTCCTTGAGGTCCTTGCGCGCCTGCATCTCGACCGACAGCGGCGTGAGCGCCGGCACAGCGTTCTTGCGCGCCAGCGTGGCGAGGCGCTTGCGCTCCTTCTTGTCTTCCTTCGCCTTCTCGCGCGCCTGGCGCTGGGCGTCAAGCTCCGCGAGCCGTGCCTGCTCCACCTGCTGCAGCAGTTCCTCTTTGAACGGCCAGTTGTTTGGGATGCCCGGGTCCTTGCGCTTGCGACCACCGCCGCCGCCGGGGCCGCCGACCCGCTCCTTCTTGCGCTCCTGGCGCTTGTGCTCGCGCACCTTGCGCTGGATCTTGTGTTTCTTGTGCAGCGACAAGCGCTTGGACTGGTACTTCTTCTTCACCATGGCGCCGGCGTGTCTGTGTGAGCAATCCGGAGCCTTGCAAGCGAGAAAGAGAGTCCGGTCCCGAGAGCAGAAGGCTGGATGCGAGTGCTGGAAACGCCGTTTGCAGAACGCCGCTGCCAATCGTTTTGATAAGCAATGGACCCTGGGTTTTGTCGCTAACGTGATATAATCGAGGGATGGCTTTTCAGGAGCTCCCGAGTTCACTCAATTCAATTCACAAGAGGTCGCATTCGACCACCACGTTCGAGTCGCAGTCGTCACGTAGGACACGCGCTAGTGAACGACGAGAGCGGAGCCATGCGCCTCCTCACGCACAACATGCTCGTCTGCAACGTCAAGGTGCGGCCACGCAGACCAGAGCACCCGAGCTGTGCTGTGGACTGAGCGCACACTCTTGCCCCACCTTTTGCTGCCCAGGCGTGCGCGGACACTGCCGGCCGTGAAGCCGGGCTGCGGCCGCTCAACTTCCCACTGCGTGTACGTGACGCCATTGTGCTGACGCAACGACAGCACGTCTTGCAATCGGACGTCGTGACTCTGCAGTCCCAGTCGTGACTCTTGACGCTTGACGTGCATCACTCACTCTCGTAGATCGTACCCGAGATGGACGGCGTCGTGGTGGCCAAGACGGTTTTCAGTAAGAAGTTCCTGCTGCACATTATGAAGACGATCGACTACGCGGCGCTCTGTCAGACGACAAGAGAGGTGGGACGCGACGCGTGATATTCGTCCCTCCTGCTGATGCTGATACTGATACTGATACCAATGTTGGCGTGGCACGTGGGCAGCTGAACCACCCGGACGTGCCGGTGCTGCCAGAGCAGATCCCAGCGGACCTCACGAACGAGGACGACTTGCTCCAGCTCATCCACCAAGTCATCTTCGACGTACGTTGGCTTGTAGCTCCAGAAGACTCCAGTCCAGTACCTGACTCTCTCTTTCTCGCTAACGACGGACGTGCAGACGAACATTGTCGAGGGCGAGCTCGTGTGCAACAACTGCGCACGCAGCTACCCAGTCACCCACGCTGTGCCCAACATGCTCCTCGAGGACGACGAGATGTAGGCGAGAGAGACTGCGAGGGATAAGATAGGGAGGGAAAGGGAAGGGACAAAGGACATGCACGTAATGTATGGAGGTATATTGGTATTGGCGAGTGCGCTGCTCTTAATGATCAGTACGCTCTGCTTCTCTTGTGCATCTTGAGCGCTGCTTCCACACACAAGAGTGGCCGACTGGGGTTGCTCGAGAGGCACATCCAGCAGAGACTGGGTCGAAGCTCTGTAGGTGGATTCAGGAAGTGTCTGTCCCGAAGTCAATTCAGGGCTAGATTCTTGAACGCAAAAATCGAAGTCTGGATAGTATTGCCTAGTCAATAATCTAGACTTGAGGTGCATCTTGTGTCCCGAAGGGGAGTGACTACGGTACGTCGCCACTTTGCAATCTCGAGCCCACACGAGTCCACGAGGAGCTCCGTCACCGTCACGACCGAGCCTCGTCACCGTCACGTCACGACCGAGAGCATGTCGTGGAGTAACTGGAGTGCGCGTCTGAACGTCACGTCTATCGTGTCGCAGGGTCTCGAACAGGTCTCGAAGCTCAAGGAGGACGTCGAGAAGCAGTTCGACCAGGCGGTGCTGAGCGCTGGGAAGCCCCCGTCCGCCTCCAAGCCCGCCGCCGGCGACCGCGACCGCCAGCCCAGCGCGCTCTTCCCTGCTGCGGATCCAGGCGCGCCTTCCTCTGCCGCACCACAGCCGCAGCACACAGTCGACGACATTGACGTGCGCAAAGCCACGCAATGGGGCGGCACCGCACTCCTCCAGCACCCGCCGCCGCTCTCGGCCGACGGGAAGCAGTGGCGCGCACTCCGCACGCCTCCGTCGACACCACCGGTGTTTGCGCGTGCAGTCGGGACCGCAAGCCCACAGGCCAGTGAAGGCGAGCGCGCAGGTGACCCAGTGGGAGTGGGGATGAACGCCAGTGAGAGCGCCGATGCGGAGCCCACAGCTGCTGTCGAAGTGGTCGTCGAGACGACGGAGGAGAAGGTTGGGGATGAGATGGACGCTAGTGATTCGAGGGAGGAGCACCAAGAAGAAGGAGGAGAAGGCGCTGCCAGGAACGACGCGGTGGAGGTGGGGAACGGAGCGAGAGACGCGTTGGTGGAGAGGACAACGGACGACCAAGTGCCGACTGACGACCAAGGGAGCAGCGACAGTGAGACGCGTGGCGACGGACGAGAGGCCATCGACAACGACAACGACAACAGAAACGACAGCGACAACGACAATGGAAACGACAACGTCATCGAAAACGACAAGGACATCGACACAGGCGACAATAGCGTCATCCAAGCAGAGGTTGGCGACGGCGAAGACAACGACGACAAGAAGGACAACGACGACGAGAACGACAGCGACAACGAAGACGAAGACGACAGCAGAGTCGACACGCAGCCGAT
Organism: Globisporangium megalacanthum; assembly: GCA_023334115.1. Lineage (NCBI taxonomy): Eukaryota > Oomycota > Peronosporomycetes > Pythiales > Pythiaceae > Globisporangium > Globisporangium megalacanthum. Next base: position 43,780 of record JAASGD010000053.1, read on the forward strand.
TGGCGACGGTACCCGTGACAAAGACGACGACGACACAGCCGCACCTATCGACACGGATGATGGCCCTTGTCGTCCGACTCTCGCTGATTCAGCTGAATCGGAACACCAATCCGCCGCCGACACGTCTGCGACGACACAAGAGCTCGCGACGCTACGCCAGCACCTCGAAGCGCGTGAGAACCAGCTGATTGCGACGTCTTCGACGATCCAGGAGCTACATGACGAGCTCGACCGGACGTGCCAGCGTGAGGTGACTGCTGTCGAGCGCGCTCGGTTCCTGACCGAACAGCTCGAGCTCATGCGCGTCGAAGTGACGAAGCTGAACCGGATGGCGTCCGGCCAGCGCGAGAGCGATCTCCAGACGATGCAAGCAGCGCTGAGCGAGAAGGACGAGAAGCTCACGGCGCTACTGGAAGAAGGCCAAGCGCTGTCGGTGAAGCAAGCGCAGTTGGAGCAGCGCGTACGGCAGCTCCGGAAAGAGAAAAACGACGAAGAGGAGCAGCGCGGGAAGCTCCAGACACAGCTCGACGCTGTGTCGGCCCAGTGGCAGGACCAGTCCTTGAAGCTCCAGCTCGTCGAGGAAGAGAACAAGAAGAGCCAGCAGGAGCTGCGTCGGCTCCAGAGCGCGGCCGATGCGAGCGCACGGAAGCTGTCGAAAGCCGAGCAGGACGCAGCGTCGTTCGAGCAGCGCGCTCAGCAGCTGCAGGCCCGTGTCGCACAGCTCGAGCAGCGCAACGACGACTTGGAGAAGCAAGTCGCCGAGGCGACAGCTGTGAGCGACGCACACGCAGCACTCGCTGGCGAGAAGGCCGAGCTCGAGCACACGATTCGCTTCTTGCACCAGAGTCTGGAAGACGTGGAGAACGAGGCGAGACGGCGTGAAGAGAGTGCGCGCGCAGAGATCCAAGACCTCAAGCGCAAGTGGCAGGACGCAGTCGCGCGCGTCGACAGGATGGGGCAGAGCGTGTCGGACGCGACCCAGCCGCTGCTGCGCCAGATCCACGCGCTCCAAGACGACGAGCGCACGCGCCAAGAGACGTGGCAAGCGACCGAGGCGACACTGCTGCAGCGTATCGTGGACGCCACAGAGGCGCGTCGCACTGTCGAGCACGATAAGCTCGCGCAAGACGAGCTTGTGCACACACTCCAGTCGCGTGTCGACGTGCTGGAACAAGAAGCGACACGCCAGGCATCCGAGCTGAGGCGAGAGACAGACCGAGCAGCGAGTGCGGCTGCGAGCGAGCGGGAGCTGCAGACTGAACTCAACGCGGCTCGTCACGAGTGCGACGAGTGGAAGCGCAAAGCAGAGACCGAGGCGTCCGCCCGGGAGCAGCTCCAGCTGCGTCTAAGCAACGAGCGCAAGCTCGGCAAGCGCGCCGATTCAGACAGTGGACTCGAGCCCCTGACCGCCGCACGGGACGCGGAGCTGGAGGAGCTGCGCGCGCGGGAAGCTCAGCTGCGCCACGACCTCGAGTGGCATGAGAAAGAAGTGCAGCGCCTCAAGGCGGCCGCCCTGCAGCTGCCGAATGGCGGCGTCAGCGCCCGTGGTGGCGCAAGCGCAGCATCAATGGTCGTGCGTGGTCGCTTTGAGCCCAGCGAGCGACAGCTCGAGGCGTCGTCGAGCGAGACGCAGGCGTCGCTCCTCCAGCAGTCGCTCGACGTTAGCGGCGACGGCGCATTCAACAGCACGAGCACGTCCGTGCTGGGCCTGAGCCAGCTGCAGCAGCGCGTGCGGCTGCGTGAAGGCGAGAACCGGCTCGTGAAGCAGCAGCTCCAGGCGCTCGAGGCCAAGCAGAGCCAGCTCACGGACGAGATCGTGCGGCTGAGCACGCGGAACGCGCTGCTCGAGACCACCGACGCGCGGTTTCAGCAGACGCAGGGAGAGCTCCAGGCGCTGCAGCAGCGCCAGCACGTGCTCCTCGAGCTCTTTGGCGAGAAGGAAGAGCAAGTGGAGGAGTTGCAGGCTGAAGTGAGCGAGCTCAAGGCGTTCTACCGGAAGCAACTCGACACGCTCGCAAAGTAGCGGTCGGATGACAGAGACAGAGCTCCGATGAGGAATGTAAACAAGTTGGATTGAACGACACCGAACGTCTTTGGATCCGAACGACACCTTAGGAACTGCTGCGGACGGCCTACGTCGACATGGCGATGGTGGTGGTGTCGATGGCGACGACGACGAGCTTAGCGTCCCACGACTCGATGAGACTGCCTCCGAACGGCGTGTCCGTGTCGACGCGTAGCTGAACGACCATGTCCGGGAAGTAGACCTTGGAGATCTCAACCGCGA
>JAASGD010000054.1:0-45919 GCA_023334115.1 Globisporangium megalacanthum
ACTTTGTCTTTGCCCAGACAGCTAGCTGCGCGAGCGAGTGCTTCGGAGAGAAGGCGGCGTGTGCGCGGATAGCGTTCTTTTGCTCGTTGTTTAGGCGGATGTATGCTGCAGGCATTTTGCTATTGACTGAGAGAACGCAAAATGCTGATGGCAACCGTATTGGCGTCTCATGGAGCCATAAATTGGTGGACTGGAACGACCGTGGTGTGTCTGATCTTCCACTTCACAAACGTTTTAAAGGAGAACATATTTTCTTGCAGGGTTATGATTTGAGGGGTTTGCCTGTAACAGCAACGACGCGTGTGTATCAGTGTTGTTGTCGGTTTATCTGATAGAGAAGAAAGCAAGATTTTCGGGAAACCGAAAAATCTTGCTTTCTTCTCTATCAGATCGCACTGCGTTATTCAACGCTAGTTACAAACGGACGACCAAAAGTTATCGTTGCTCGTGGCAACGCTAAGTCCTGCTGAAAGCTTTCTCGTTGCGAATATTCGCGTAAGTTTTAAAAGCTTCGTTTGAAACTTCGCAGGGGGCACCCGCCACTCGTTTTGCAATCTCATTTGTGAATTCGCCGGGTCAAGAACAGTCAAGCTGGCATCAAGTGCAGTGGACGAGACGTGGCAATGGGATCGGACAGCGACTTCGTGCCGGCCGTATACTCTGAAAGCGACGAGGCGTGGGAAACGGCTAGCGAGGACGGAAGGAGCGTGGAGATGTGACGGGAGTCACACAGCACCTTTCGAGGAAGCGTTAACAACGCAGACACTCCGTGTCTAGTAACTCCCAGTTACTGTGTCCAAAGACAGAAGCTTGAGCAAGACAATAAAGATGTAAAACTGAATATTTTTGTGTGTTTTCTTCCTTTGTGGCTCCTCACATACTAAAGCTAAGACAAACACACCAGAAATGCAAGCCAATGGCTGAGAGCCGTTTGACTCGGGTAAAAAGGATTTGCGTCCCTTTTTACCCTTGTCCGTAATTACGGACCCAGCACGTGGTTGCACAACCACTGTGCTCATTGGCGAAAATACGCCTATCACCGTAACCCAGTTACGGTCTTGTGTAACCCCGTTACAGGAGAGATCAAGGAAGCGACAACCAGCAAGTCAACGCGCCAAAGGTAAGCGCTGGATGCTCGTGCTGGCATGTTTGGGACATTCGGAATGACGCGGACGTGTGTGTGCTCGCTGGTCCACCGTCTCCGAGATCAAGGAAGGCGAGGACAAGCGGATCGTGAGGTGAGAGTGCACATATGAAAGTGTTGTCGTGGAGTTGAGGGAACTGACGAGATTGTGTTTGCGCACGCGTGTGCCTGTCTGTGTCGGTGGTCATGTGCGTGTGTGTGTTACTACGTAACGCAGCCATCCGTTTGAGAGCGAGCCAAGACGCAGCAAAAGAGCCGGAGGCATTCGTGAGCACGCGGCAGGCGGTGACTGGCGATATGGAAGGTTCGAGCTGTGCTGTGACACTGCGCGGGAAACTCGTTCTAATTTGTTTGCGTTGTTCTGTGTGTGTTGTGTTTACATGTGTGATCGCTGTCTTAGACGAAAGCTGGCGAATGAAGAACGCCCGCAACTCCGAGTCGGAACCGGAAACCGAGAAGTCAAGCAACCGGACGCCGCGCCGCCGGAGAGGGAAAACGTGGAACGAGCGCGTGGCAATTGTGCGGTCGTCTCAAACGGTGGAGAACCTTATTCTAGCGTTCCCCAAGCGGCAGTACGACACTTGGGCAGAGCTTGAAGACGAGGTTGCGCGCTACGAGGATGTGCATCATGTGCTCTTCCGTGTGCGCAGCTCCCGGCTCACTACAACACACAACAGGTCGAATTCATGATATACAGTGACCTTAACCTCCTGAATCTCGTGAAATGTATCGAATGTGCCGCTCATGATGTCATTTTTTTCTATTCTGTTCACATATAGCAAGCCCAAGACTTCACTGATCCCCAAGCGATACGAGCACGTGTTCAAGGACTTCTTTTGCACGCACGGCTGCTATCAGAGTTCGCGAAGCAAGGGAGACCGCAACCAGTCCTCTCGTTATCGAGGGTGTGTGGCGCGTTTCACGGCTACAGTGAAGAACGTCTCCGAAATCCGCGGGGTGTCGTTGGGGAAGGTGGTGATCTCGCGCCAGGTCCGTGTTTTGGTGGTGCAATGATAACGGGAGGAGTGTGCTCGTATGGCTGACATAAACATGAATATGTTGGGCAGACGCGCACCCATGATCACGTCACGAGTCAAGAAACTGCGGATACCTACCTTGGGGTGGAAGATTTGTCTCAAAACGCTCCGGTGGTCAGTGACGTGACACTCATGGCAGACACGAACGCTCCTACGATAGTGATCGCATCCTACATTTCGAGCGAGACCGGTACGGCAAAGGATGAGACGCGTGGCAAAGACCATACAAGTGGATGCAAGTCTTCTCACTATTTCTTTATGCAGGAAGATCACGAGCCAGCAAGTGCGAAATCTGCTGCGCCGACTCACAGTCGTTCAAGAGGTCGAGGAACGACTCCGGAGTATGCTACACACCTTTGTTCAGGCTCCAGGCAACGACGCCTTGCTGATCCAGGACTAAGTGGACGTGACCGTCGGCATTGTGCTGCAGACAGCCGCACAGAAGGAATGCTTTGCAGAGTGGGGTGACTGTCTAGCCATGGATTAGACACACTCGGCGAACAACCGTGGCTTTCACCTCGGTAACAGCTCCTGAGAACAGGCAACGTTAACCTCAACAACGGTAACCACCACGCAACGCGAAGTTATACTAATTTTGTTCGTGCTGTGGTGCATGATACGTGTTGTGCAGGTAGCCTTCTTGTTACATCTGCCGCTGGTCGAGGAGTTCCTGTGATCGACTTTCTGGCTGCCAACAAGAAGCTGGAGACAATGCGGGCGATCCTAGACTTCATCAAGGAAAAGAACGCATCGTGGTCGAACGTGAAGAGCGTGGTCATCGGCAAGGACTACACCGAGTGGAGAGTTCTGGAAGACGTGTTCCCTGCAGCAAAAGTGCTCCTTTGCCAGTACCATGCGGTTACATACTGGAAGAAGGTCGTACAACGTCCTCACTACAACCTCACTGTCAGCACTCGAGAGGATCTGATTGGGATGTTTGGAGAGATGGTGTTCGTGTAAGTTGCTGACGCGCGGAATGGTATCTGGACTTGGAACAGCCAACCACATACTTACTTGTTGTGTTGTTACTGGCAGATATCACATCAGCGGATACGAGAGGGCGTACGAAGAGTTTGTTGGCGCGTGTAAGCGGAAGTGCCCGGAGTTACTCGAGTACTTCACTAAGAACTGGAAAAACTGCTCCGACATTTGGGCCACCCACCTACGCTCACGCTACTTTTCTGCTGGGAACTCGACTACAAACCGGGTCGAGGCACACTGACATCAGCCCAAGGTCATGACAGGACGCAAGCCGACCATCGACAGAGCGGTGGCAGGAATTTTGCTGCACCAAGCCGGTATCCTCCGCCAACTTGAGCAAGTACTCAGCATATACGCAGTGAAGACGAGGCAGATGGACACGATTCCCCATTTCCTGCAGCGCGTGTCTGGCGTCGTGAGCGACTTTGCATTTGAGAAGCTCGTGAGCCAATACGAGCTTGTTGAAGGAGGCAATCCTGCAACAGCCCGAATGCTCGGAGACGTTCGCTGGGAGGACCTTGCACTCGGGCAACGGCACGTGGTCAATGACCTCGAGTGGGATTGCACGTGTGCTTTTTTCTATTCGGTTGGGATCCCGTGCCAGAACATCATGAGTGTTGCGCGAGACGGACACGGGTTCAGCCAGCTTCCACGATCGTCGATCGCGCTCCGATGATCACTTATAGGAGCGGCAGAGATCTCTCGTACCTTTGCAACCGCACTGGCGTCTATCAATGCGTCGGCGATGGTGGTGAGACTTCGAGGTGATACGGCAACGCACGGGCCAGCAGCGATGTTAACGACTGGTTCAGCAACGCTAGACCTCAACTCGGCAACGCTAAGTACGGTTAGTGGCTCCTCATCCTCGGGAGATCCCAGTTCGACTGCGATGGGCGGCTCAGCTCGCAAGGTGTGCTTTGTGCGGCTCCACCAGCGAGAACGCGCTGAGATGGTAGCGTTATCATCAGCAGAGAAGTATCGCTACGCAAAGGCAGCTGTCGACCCTCTGCTGGAGCGCCTGGCCAGCCTGTCGACAGCAAACTTTGGTCGGAGCTGGGCGGGTTGGAGAAGTCGGTGAGCGATCTGGCGACGCGTGGTTCCGAGGACACGGAGTCCGCAGCAAATGAGCGCGCTGATGCCAGCGTCAGCGACGCCGAGGATGATCGACAATCTTTCGCGGAGGAAGGACTTGGTGAAGACTTCGACGTGCCGCTTGGAAGTACCCCACAGTACCTATCCTACACAATGACTCCCAGGTCTCGCTTCTAGATCTCGAGATTTCGGAGCTCCCGCAGAGGATTATCAGCAGCAACACGATGGATCGGACCGAGACAGTTGGTGCAAGTGAGAAGCAGGAGAGCAAGACTGTCGAAACATTCGCGACAGTGGCGACGGATGCAGACAGCAGTGGGCCTTCGTGCGCGACTGCTGTCATTTGCAACGAAGCTAAGTCTTCTCCTGTAACTGAAGCTACCAGCGGCAGCGTCGTACCTGCTCTCGCGGCTAGGTCTGCTCGCAACGTTAACGTCATGAACCTGCCGCCGCCCACCCCGTCGAACAAGTCCCGGAAGCAGCTGACGCAGTCCAAGAAGCAAGCGTATCAGCGACTGGCAGTGATCCAGATGCCGAAGAACGTCCCAGTCATCATCAGCACTACCGTGGACTGGGGTCTTCGCACACCGGATGTCCGACGGTGAAGTCGATCGTTGACGCGTACCCTCTTGCACTGACGGAGAGCTTTCTCGCAAGCTGGTCAGTCAAGACGAAACGAGATCGAGTCAACCCCGCAGACTACGACTACAACTTTGTCATCCCCAAGGCGCTAGCGACAAAGCTGGAGTCTGCAGTCGCCGACGAAGGAAAGAAGCAAGATCGAGCGCAGCGTCTGCATGCTCGTTCTGCAGGCAAAGATGGCGACGACGAACGAATCACTGAACAATTGGACGGCAATTACGAAATCTTGCTCAGCATCTCTCCAGACTTGACGTGGTTCTCAAGGTAAGTGTCTCGAAGTTGCTACTGGAGGTTTCGCGTTGCCGAGTGTTAGCGTTGCGTCCAGCAGTTTACCGTTGCTATCTGCAGTGGAGTCAGAGCTCATTCGTGTGATGCGGGTGCTGTCTAACTTGCTCTTCCGTTCGCTGCTAGCTTGTACGTGCACAACCTAAGGAATTACTACAACGCCAAGAAGACGCGCGCCCCGCGGGTAGCCGACTGCGAGTGGCTACGACAAGACTGGGGAATGTGAACGGGAAAGAACGATCGATTCGACGTTCAATCGAGCTGTTCGCGGCGGAGACCTCCAGCGAGTTTGCCTCCACAGCAACGCTGCGAAAGTTCAACCAGCGCATGGCAAACGAGGTGCTCGCAAAGTTCACGACATCGGCGTTGACCACGAAGTTCAGGCTGCTCTCCAATTCGCAGCCGTTCCTCTTTCGAGAGGTCGTCGGCTACGCTGCACGCAGTCAGATGCTGAACGACGTGGCCGTGAACTCGTGCTGTCAGCTGATTTGCGACAACAACCCGCGCAGTCTTCTGGTCAGCACGCACGCCTTCGCCGGTGGCACTCCACCCAACCCGAGACCGAAGATCCAGTGACGCGCTCGTCGCAACTGGATATCTGATTGACATCTCCACGATCCAGTACGTCGTCATGGCCGTGCACCTCTTCGGTGTCCACTGGTGTGTTGCTGTTGCGCGATTGAGCTACCCGGACACGATTACGTGCGATCTCTACGAATCCCTCGGTCAACCACAGTACAAGAGCGACCTGGAAGACGCGTTGCATAAGAATTTGATGCCGTACCTCAAGCGCTGGCACACTGTGTGCGGAGTTGACACGCCGTTTCCGCGATCGGCAATCAACCGTTGTACAAACCAGTGCGACCGGACGGCGTCTCCTGCGGCGTACTTGCTGTGGGGTTTGTGTATTCCTCCATTACCGACTTCAATGACCAGCATACTTCAGCAGGTGTGACTCCTGCTGAAGTGAGCATCATGCGATTGAGGATTCTATAGGTGCTTCTGTGCGCAACGTACAAGTTCAGGTGGCGGAGAAGGATCCAGCACTTCTGGAGGCGCACATGAAGCTTCACCACAGCCTCTTCGAGACGCACGCAACTAGCACATAATCAAAATGCATCCATGTTCACTTACTGCTGTATCAGATGCTCGCACGTGCTGTTCACAACTGACTGGAAACAGACTGCGTACGACCCCGGTCTGGAACGTAGCGCACCGCTAGACGCGGCCACCTGGTCGACTGTTGCATGTCTTGCCGCACGTCTTGAAGAAGGTCTTCAGTCTCAAAGTGCATCTCTTCCAGCAACGCCGCCACCTTCTGCAGACGTTTTCCCAGCGCCACCAGCGCCGATATCCGCGATCGGATGAGCTGTGCCCCGAGCCGCATGCCGTCCACAAGTTGTGGTGCTGTGGTACTAGCCAAGCCGGACGCGTGGCAGCTGCACGTACACACGCTGGTCCGACCGCCTCGAATGCTCATGCGTGACTTGTGCGATTTAAGATCGAGTTGTGACTTTGCAAAGGCGGAGTGATGACGAATGTCCCGAGATCCCGGACAAGATGCGAGATGCTGTCCTAAATTCCCGAACGTGTGTATGTCCTGTCAGTTCCTAATGACGTCAGAATCCTGATTTTAGCGGTTATATTCGCGCACGTCACACTCACGTGGAAGGAATCTACTAAATACAGTAATATATGAGACTCGCGAATTCTATTTTATTTTGAAATTATATCCCGCTCTCAGAAATAAAGTTATTTTTCGTAGCACACGTTAACGTTGAGCTATCTTTAGCGTTGCTAACTATACCACAGTATATCAGTTATGTGTTCGAAATCCTTTGCTCTAAGCCGTTAACGTTGAGGTAATTTCCGTCGAACGAATGTTAGTCGCGTTGCGTTAACGAGAGCCGTATAATATATATGACATTTTGACAATTGGAATTTTAGAGTTTGGAAATTTTAGACACTGCACTGATTTGTATCAGTAATCCAATGTGTCCCAGAAATTTGTACCACAAAGTGTCCCATATAACCGGTATCACCGGTTCTAATACCGGTATATGATATGGTAATCTGAGACTACTACTGTAGTATCACAGACAAAAGTATTCTTATGGTCATTTTGAGGTTTTTCGCTACAAAAGTCAGTGGAAAAACCCATACTGAAAACACAAATCCAAGAAAAACCAGAAACCACATTTGAAAATCAATTTGTGATGTGTTGAACGTCCTCCAAATTAGACAAGGTTTGAATGCCTTCCAGATAGAGGGTGGTTTCCAGCACCATTTGAAAGAGAAAATTTTGTGTAGTATTTTTACACCAAAATCTAAAAATCCAAAATTTCGTACTGACCCGAGGCAACCACTTTGACGTTCTCAGCAACCAGTTGGCAGAATGTTATGTATGACGGCTCAATCGATAGCTATGATACAGGGGGTTCTAGGGGTATGTTTCATTGAATAACCTCAAAATGACATAAGGATACTTTTGCCTGTGATAGTCTAAAATTTCTCTGGACAATCCCCGTATGTAAACCGATGTTTTTTTAAAAATCGATAATAAAATATCGTTATTAATGCGAACCCTTGTGTTACTTCATAAAATCTACCGGTTGTACCGTAATACCGGTACATGCAGCAATTAAGTCAAGAAATATCCCTGCTTTTACAGACCTCCGGATTAGCGATCACCCATCAGTTTAGTGCCTTTGCTGTCTCTCCAACTCGACACACGCACCTCGACTCACTTCGCTCGCAGCCGGCCCAATGACCTCAGCCGCTGCTGCCGACGTCCCGTGGCGCGCACTCAAGGACGAGGCGCTGCGCCTAGCGCGTGAAATGGGCGCCGCAGCCGCGCGCGACCACCACTCGCTGATTTCCAACACAGCAGCGCTCGCAGCCGTCCGTGCGCGCGGTGTGCCACCCGAGCACCGCGAGTGGGTGTGGCCGCTCCTACTGCACGCGCAGAGCCGGCGGCTGAGCGGCGACGCCGGTACGTACAGCGACCTTCTGGCCCCTGCAGGCGACGGGAGCGAGCTCGAGCTCGCACAGGCCGCGGCCGCTGCCCCCGGCGGGCTCGAGCAAGCGCAGGAGCTCGCGATGGAGCGGTTCGTGCACCTGAACCCGTTCCAGGAGCGCAAGATCAAGCGCATCCTCGTGGCGTTCACCAAGTCGAAAGACGCCTTCTACTACTGCCACGTGCGTTGTGTTGCTCGTGTGGTGGGATTGTGGGAAGAGTGGGAATGGCGTGGTTGACGTCGCTTGCCGACCTCCAGGGCATGGTCGAGATCTGCGTCGTGCTGAGCACGTTCCTGGTCGAAGAAGACGCGTTCTGGGCCTTCCGCCTCCTGCTCGAAGTGCTGCTGCCCAAGTACCACGAAGAGTCGATCGTGGACTTCCAGACCGACTGCCTCGTGCTCCAGGAGCTCCTCAGTACGCACGACGCCGCGCTGTGCGACCACCTCGCGTCCATGGGCGTGACGATCCAGCTGCTCGGCACCAAGTGGTTCTTCTCCTTCTTCGCCGAGTCCATGCCGTTCGAGCTCGTCTGCCGGCTCTACGACATCCTCCTGGTGGACATTTGCTGCCTCCGCCTGAGCTCCAAGATCCTCTTCTCCACGTCCCTCGCCGTCTTTCTCTACCTCAGCGCCGCGCTCGTCGAAGTGCACGACCCGAGCGTCGTCGTCGAGATCATTTACGAGTTCTGCTGGACGACGCTCAGCGACTACTCGGTCGCCGAGACGTTCGTGGACCTCGTGCTCTTTGTCCACGACCACTTGGACGACAGCGACGTCGCGGACCTCCGGCGCCGGTTCGTCGAGCAGCTCGCACACGAGCAGGAGCAGCGGAAGAGCCTTCAGCGGAAGCTGCTCAAGAAGAAGGTCAGTGGGAGTACCAGTACCGCTAGTACGGATACCGGGGATACTGGTGACAGGACCAGCACCACAAAGCAGTCGCAGCCGCGCAAGGGACGGATACAGAGCATTCGCCTCTTGATCCAGTGGCGGAAGCACATGGAAAGTACCGACTCGTCTGAAGACGACGACGGCGACGACAGTAGACGGCGAGCCAGCACTGCCACGACGCCTCCCAAGCACGTTCGTCCGACACGAAACGACACGCACAAGGACAAGGACAAGGATAAGGACAAGGCAGCGGGCGACAGCGACGAGGGCGAAGTGGAGCTCGAGATCGTGACGACGCCGTCCGAGAAGGAGGTGCTGGCGAAAGTGTACCAAGGGATCAGCAAGATCAAGCGCCGGCGGTCGCGGAGCACGTCGTTGCGCACGTTCTCGCTGCGTGGGAGCGACGGGTCGCTGGGCGGCTCGTTCACGAAACGGACGCTGTCGTCGTCGAGCTCGCTGAGCAGCTCGGCGATCCCGCTCGAGAGCGAGGACGACCCGTTCGACGACGAGAGCAAAGCGACCGACCACCCGAACGTGGCGGTGGACGAGCCGGAAGACGAAGCGGCGCTGTGGGGGCGACTCCACGACACGAGGGTCGCAGCCGAAGTGGTCGCACACAGCATGGTCGGGGTCCCGGACGAGCACCGGAGCTGGGTCTGGCCGATCCTGCTGCACCAGACCCCGGCGCCGCCCAACCTCCCGAGCACGCTCGACTTCATGGCGGGGGGCGAGAACGAACAGCTGCTTGATCGCGAGGTCATCAAGTCGATCGAGAACGACATCTCGCGCACGCGGAATCTCGCCAAGGCCCAGCGAGCGCCCATGCGCCGCGTGCTCGTCGCGTTCGCGAGTCGGAACCGCCGTGTCGGGTACTGTCAGGGCATGAACGAGATCCTCGTGGTCTTGCTGCAGTACCTCGGTGAGACTGAGGCGCTGCTGGCGCTCGTGGTGCTCATCGAAGGCCTCTTGCCAGCGTACCACGTTGACTCGATGATCGGGCTCCACACGGACTGCGCTGTGATGAACACGCTGTTGAAGCAGAACGACCCGGAGCTGCACAGCCACCTCACGGAGCTGGGGCTGAACATGGAGATCCTGTGCACCAAGTGGCTCGTGACGTGCTTCCTGACGTCGCTGCCGCTCTTCTGTGGGCTCAAGGTCATCGACATGCTCCTCGCGCGCGCGCAGGAGAAGCAGCGGGCGTCCCGCGTGCTCTTGGGAGTCGGCATCTCCATCTTCTTTGTACTCCGAGAGGTGCTGTTGGACGCCAAAGACGCGGGCGAGGTGCTGCTCGCAGTGAACGAGTACTTTGCGCGCGAAGTGGCCAAGACGACGCGCGAGATGGACGAGTTCCTTCACTTCTGTCGCGTCATCACCGACCAGCTCCAGCCCGACATTGTTGAGGAGTTCCGTGCAGTGCATAAGGACGAGGTCATGGAGCGCTTCGCCGCGTTCGAGGCCAAGAAGATTGAGATGCGGCATCAGCTCGAAGAAGCCAAGGCAAAGGCGAAGCGGTTGGCTGCGGCGCCGCCGTCGCCTCCCAAGACCGAGACGAGCGGCCACCGGTACAGCATCTCGTCGCTGAGTGGCGCTGGGAGGACGCACGGCAATGGCAAGAAGTCGGGCCTGTCGTCCTATATCAGCAAACCCATCCTAGGGGGAGGGGGTGGTGGTAGTGGTGGTAGTAGTAGCAGCAGCAAAGGGGCGAACGGCGGGACCGCGGGCTGTACGGACGACCGCGAGAGCCGGAAAGACGTGACGTACCGGCGCGTGGACGTCGTGGACGCGAACCGGACGTTCACGGAGGACTTGCTCAAGATGGAGGAGCAGCTGGAAGACCTCGCAGACCTCTTCGTCCGGGGCAAGATCGACGAGAAGGAGCACTCCTGCATCAAGTCGCAGATCGTGCGCAAGTGGTGTCGAGGCATGCACTCGCCCCAATCCGCGATGGTGCGCGTGCGATCCGTGAAGGCAGCGTTCGAGAAGGACGCGCTCGGAGAAGGGCGGGCGTCGTTGGGACGAAGCAGCCGGAGCTCGCTCTCCGGTAGCACGTCGGGTCTCGGATCCGGCAGCGGGGCCGGTGGGGCAGCGCCGAACAAGAAAGGAGGGCCCGTGTCGCTCTACGGCCGCATGAAGAAGGTCCGGAAGAGTGCGTACGCGATCTTCAAGTCCACGTTCGAGTGAGCCAAAGAAGAAGAAGCGGATGCCTCTCCCTCTCCTATCCGTTCCGTTCCGTCCTTCTCCAGGCCGTCTGCAGCCAGTAGCTGCGTCGAGCCCCACAGGGGTGAGTGAAGACGACGATGGCGTCTGGGAAAGAGGCCTCCAACATCAAGAGCCTGAGAACAGCTAAAGCTGGCGTGGCGCGCTGAAACTGCGCGTCTGAAACGGGAACTGGAGACTGAGTGACTGCCCTGTCGCCACCACCTTCACCTGTGTGAAGCGCGAAATGCAGCGCGCCCATCCGTGCGCCAGAGATTCAGCGCTGCTGGAGGACCTCGCGCTCGCCGGTGTCTTCCCCGACCTTGTGGGACAACACGAGCCGGTCGGGAAGGCGGCGAAGGCGACTGGGACGAGGACGAGGACGCAGCTTCTGCCAGGTAAAAGGAGTAAGACGAGGAAGAAGCTGAATACACTCTCGTTCCCCCTGCACGCTCCGTCGACCACGATCCGCCAGGCACTCTTCCCGACCGGCCCAGGGTCGTACCCGAGTCCGACACTCGCGCTCGAGCGGCCACCAGAGTTCGACCATCGGCACCAGTACAAGTTCCACACTGACGGCAGCGATCGAGACGACTCGGCGACAGACACAGAGCAGCAGCAGCAGCTCCAGGACCACAAGCGGCGCGAAACGGGCTGGAACACGTCGTTCCCGGCCGAGTACGCACACGGCAGTCTGCACCAAGACTTCCAGCAGACGCTCGCGTACGAGGAACAGCTCCATCGCCAGTTGGACGAGCCGCTTAATGCTCGTCCAACTGGTGCAGTTGCTGGCGACAGGCAGAGCCGCGTTGTCGCTGGAGGCGCGAGTGAAGCGGACAGCGGTGACTCGGTCGCCCAGTCGAAAGAGCGGCTCGCGCTGCTCAAGGAGGTGATGATGCGGGAAGGGCTCTTGGCGAAGCTGACGGATCTCGTGAGCACCTCAGTCGCACAAGGCCCCGAGTTCGGCCCCGAGCGAGGCACGGAGCTGTTGCATCTCCTGCTCCAACTGCGGGACGCGAGCGTCCAAGTGGTACAAGCGGTCGCGACGTGGCACGCATCGCTCCGGTCGGGGCCGCGCGCGTTCTGCTACGACGGCCAGAACTACGCGTTCAAGATGGTGTCGGACCTCAACTTCCTCGCGAAAACGAAGGCGCTCGGGCAGATCTTAGGCGTGAACCCGGCGCGGATGAAGCGGAACCCGTTCATGATGCCGGCGTCGATCCCGGAGCGGGACTTCCACTTCATCCAGTCGCTTCCGTGGAGCAGCACCGAGCGCCGGTTCTCGTCCGACCCTGTCGAGCGCGTCGCTGCCGCTGAGCGGTACCTCGTCTGGTGCCTGTTCCACCTCGCGGACCCAGCCACGATCGCTCGTGCCGAAGCGGTGGCGTCGCCGGTGCGTCATCCGAACCACTGGGAGAGCAATGAGCCAGCGGCAACGACATCGACGTGGCAGAAGCGAGCGGAGAAACAGCTCCAGATGCTGTCGATGCCGCTCGAAGCGCCAAGCGATCGGCAGATGCACCTCATGGACTCGTCGTGGATGATGAAGCGGAAGGGGTACCTCCCGTCGCTCTCGCTCTCGCCCGCAAAGACCCTCAGCGACCTCGTCGACACTGTGCACGACAGCGGTGGCGCCGCCCAGCCGACAGTCGTATCGAGGCGACAGGACGCGGCGCTGTCGTCGCTGCAAGCGTGCTGGAACGGCGTCGTGTACGCAGCGAGTGCGAGCGAGCTGGAAGCGCTTGGTGCGCTCGAGCGGCCGCCGCACCACATGGTGACGCTCGTCGCCGCGAGCGTCTTGATCCTCTTGAGCCCGTCGGACCGGATCCCGAGAGACTTGGCGTGGCCGTCGTGCCGCAAGATGCTACGCAGCGGTCCGACGCTCGTCGACCGCATGATGCGCTTCGAAGTGGGGGCTGTGCCGCCGTTCAAGCTCCAGGCGCTCGTCCCGTTTCTCCAGAACGCGCACTTCCAACCCAAGGTGCTCAGCGAACTCTCGCGCGCAGCTGGCGTGCTCTGTGCGTGGGTGCTCGTGTCGCTCGCGAAGGCGCAGCACCAGGACGTGACTGTGGTCACGAGCAGGAGTGACGAGGACCGGCTTGACATCCTCGGCGAGCTCGAGGTCGAAGACGGGTTCGAGGAGAGTCAGTCGCCGGCTGTGCACGAGTCGACGTCGGCGCGCCGACCAAAGACGCCGAAGCGCGTGACGATCGGGAACGCCGAGGTGCTCTTCATCAATGAGAACGAGCCCGTGACGGCGTCGTATGCCTCGCCTCGTCCTGCGACGTCGTTGGCGAGGAAACCGAGCAGCGTCTTGCTGCGCACGAGTCCGTGGACGTTCCACAACGTGACGTACTTTGTGTCGTTCTTCCTCGAGCGTACGGACGGCGACGCCGCGCTCTCGATCAAGCTCTACGAGCCAATGAGCTCTGTCGAATCGCAGCTTTTCGTGTCGGAAGACGACCTGGCGCAGGACTTTGGCGACCGCGCGCTCGCGGCGTTCCAGTCGCAGGACTACCGCTCGCTCTGCGACTTGATCTTCAGTCGCTTGGACGGTATGTTGGCAAGTGCGAGGGACGGCGAAGGGCAGGAGGAGCAGCAGCAGCAGCAGAGCACTGGTTCCCTGGACGACGAGGCACCGGAGGAGGAGCCGGACGTTGCTGGGCTGTTGCCAAGCCAACGTCGTTCGGTGCGTCCGGCGTCGGCCGCTGCGATTGACTTGCTCGAGATGGAAGGCGACGGTCATGATGATACTGCAGAGGATGACTGGGCGCGAGAGCGACTCACGTCAGCCCTGGTCGACGAAGACGACGCTGCAGGAGGCGAAGAGGGGACGACAGAGAGCGTCCGAGTCGCGCAGGAGGCGTCCGTGCTGCGCATCCAGTGCGCGTCCCGTCAGCGGTTGGCGCGCGACCGCGTCGCGTCCGTGCGCTTGGAGCGTGAGCGCCTAAGAGACGCGTCGGCCGCGACAAAGGAGGTCCCTCGGATGCGCGCAGAGAACCGACAGGACACGGGCCTCCCGTCGCTTCGAGGAGGAGCGAACAGGACACCACGCAGTGCTCACGCGGGTGCTGACGGAGACGACTTGGCTGAGCTGGAAGAGGAAGAGACGGCCGAAGACGACCAAGAAGCGCCGACAGGAGGAGGACCCACTAGTATGGAAATGACTGGGAACGAAAGCGGACTGCTTGTCGCGCGAGCAGGCGACTCGGCGCAGCGGCCTGAGACCGTCATGAGCTACGCGTCGGATCAGTTCGAAGACGACGACTTGGAGGCGGAAGATACACACGGGTGACTACGGCCCCAGTGGTAGGTAGGTAGGTACAATGGTACAGAATAAAGTACAGGACGAGCACTTCACTTGCGACGAATGAAAGGTGAAGTTTACGAGGGAACTGAACCCTGATGACTGTCGAGCCAAGTGAGCCAGCCACCCAACAGTCAAGTCTCTTGCTTCTCATTTTGATTTTCAAGCGTGAACATAATCATTTTCGATCCAATGGCCGAGAAGGCGTTTTTAACAACTGCGTTCTCGTGGAGCCGGCCACTCGCCTTCTTGCTCGTCTCGTGATGAGCGCCACCGCCTCGACACCACAAGCTGCTGCTGCGGCTGCTCCTGTTGCCACGCACGTGCTGGGCGTGATCGGCGGCTCGAGCCTCTTCCACGCCAAGCAGTTCTCGTCCACGCTGCAAGAGACGGTCGTGGACACGGAGTTTGGCGGCGTCGTGGCGCACGTCGGCCACTGGGGCGATTCGAGCCTCCGCGTCGTGTTCGTGCAGCGCCACCACGCCGACCCGGACGGACAGTATAAACAGCCGCGCCAGATCAACTTCCGTGCGATCGCAGCGGCGCTCAAACAGAGTGCGTGCGACGCTGTCATTGGCGTCTACTCAGTCGGGTCCATGAACCGCACGCTCCACGTCGGCCGGTGCGTGTGCGCCGCTGCTTGGACTTGCATCCGAGTCCTACTGTAGTCGACAAGCCGTGCTCGTTCAGGCTCAGGCCGTCTCACTCCCTCCCTCTCTCTCTCTCTCTCTCTCGTCTCTCTCGAGCTCAGGTTCGTCGTGCCAGAGGACTACTTCAACCCGTTCGACATTCTGCACATGTCCCGCCACTACGACGCGCACGTCGTGCCG
This sequence comes from Globisporangium megalacanthum, assembly GCA_023334115.1. Lineage (NCBI taxonomy): Eukaryota > Oomycota > Peronosporomycetes > Pythiales > Pythiaceae > Globisporangium > Globisporangium megalacanthum. The sequence continues at coordinate 15,423 of JAASGD010000054.1, forward strand.
GACGTCACGGCCGAGCTGCGCGGCGAGATCGTCAAGATCCTGGACGCTGGCGCGTTCGACCCGCACGACGGCGGCGTGTACGTGCAGACAGCCGGTCCGCGCTTCGAGACGAAGGCGGAAGTGCGCTTCTTTGCGCAGTTTGGGGTGCGTTGCTGTGGCAGAATGGATGCAAGTGGGTGGTCGGGTGGGTTTTTGCTGACTGGTCGGTATCATCATTATTCTTCACATTATACAGGACCTCATTGGTATGACAGGCGCGAATGAGGCGGAGCTCATGAATGAGCTGCGCACGCCATTCGCCATGTTTGGTCTCATCGACAACATGGCGAACGGACTTGGCGAGAAGCTCACGGTGCGACGCGTTGGCTTGCTGCTGCCTTTTGCCTCCTGCGTCTTACCTCCTATGCACTGATTTCACTGGACTGGCGACTGATTCACGCGTGTGTGGCGTCTGTCTGCGTGCAGCTCGAGGACTTTAAGCTGACGCAAAAGCTAAACGCCGACCGCATGGAGAAGGCGGTCTGCCTCGTGCTCGACCGCCTCGCAGGCACGCAGTTCCTCTCGGTCTTCACTGCGCCGCCAGCGCAAGCATAACAAGCTGACTGCCATCTACAGATGAGAGAGCAAAGCTGCTTTGTTCTCAATACTAAAGTATCAATACTTTTTCTAATTTCAACCCGAGTATCGTCACGATCCGACTTTGGTGGTAATCGGAAAAATGGCACCAACCTCACCTCCAGCACCAGGTCTGCTACCAGAGCACGAGGCGGCGGACGTGGCGTTCATGCGGCTCGCGATCGCCGAGGCGCACAAGTCCGAGCCGTCGCCCAACGCGTACTGCGTCGGCTGCGTGGTCGTGCGTAACGGCGCCGTGCTCGCCACGGGCTTCTCGCGGGAGCTGCCGGGCAACACGCACGCGGAGCAGGTGGCGCTGCTCAAGCTCGGCTTCGAGGCGGACGGCGCGACCGTGTACACCACAATGGAGCCCTGCAGCACGCGCGTCTCGGGCAACGTGCCGTGCGTACAGAGCTGCGTGCGCGCCAAGGTAGCGCGTGTCGTGGTCGGCGTGATGGAGCCTGCGAACTTTGTCGTGTGCGACGGCGTGCGGCTGCTCCGCGACGCCGGCGTGCACGTCGAGCTGCTGCGCGGGCTCGAGGACGAGTGCTTGGCGCCGAACCGCCATCTTGACCTCGTGTGCTAGATAAAGCGCACTTAAGCATTAAGATGCAAACGAGTGGCACATGGGGTACTAATAAAGTTCGCATCATCCCATTCAATCGATGATAGCAGTCGTGATATTCAAAAGCTGGAGGTCGGGCGGTGCTGCTGCGGGATACGCCGAGGGGCCTCGATCTTCCGCTTGCGCTTCCGCTCGCTGGACGACGGCTCGAGCGCCAGCGCGGGCCTCGCAGGCGACGTCAGCTGCCGCCGTGTCGGCAGGAGCTGCGGCGGGGGCCCGCGCTTCCCGCGGCCACGCGCGTTGTCGTCTGACTCGTCATTGTCTGTCGTACTGCTGCTCGCTGGGCGCGGCAGCCGCTCCTGTGCTGCCGCGTCTGTAGAGGACACGCTGTCCTCTTCTTCTTCTTCGTTGTCTTCTTCTTCCTCCTCTTCCTCTTCTTCCTCCTCGTCCTCGTCCTCAATCTCCTCCACGTCGAACGTGACGCCGTCCAACGCCTCGTCCCCCACCAGAACCGCCTCGTTACAGTGCGCGTTCTCGGCGCTCGGCCGCACGCTCACGCTCGTCGCGAGCGTCGCCGTGCAGTGCGCACAGTACCAGTCGCCAGTCGGCACTTCCCGGATCGGAGGCGACACGCAGCTAAAGTGGTACGCGCGCTCGCAGCCGTCGCAGCAGAGCAGCTGGCCGCCCGTGAAGCAGAGCGCGCAGAACTCGTTGTGGAAGTCCGACGCCTCCGAACCGCCGCCTTCCGCGTCTTCGGACGCGGCAGAGCGCAGCCGCGCGCCTTCTTTCCCCCGACGGGCTTTTGCGCGCTCGCGCCAGAGTCGGTACGCGCTCGAGGTCTTCCAGAGGTAGAAGCGCCGGACCACATCGCCAGTCGTCAAGTGCACAAGCTCCCGCTGGACGCGCCACCGATACATAGCGTAAGTCAGTACAGTCACTCGGAACAGCCACCACGAGCGCACCGACGCATAGCACCTGGATGATGAAGAAGCGCTTCCCGTGCGCTGCGACAGCGCTACCGAACGCCTCGTCGCTTACGCGATCGCACTCGGCGCGTTGGGCTTGGGCTTTCGCGCGGCGAGCCACGTGCAGCAGCTGGACAGCGGACTGTACGTGGAATTTGCTCTGCATGAGGCACTGGAGGCCCTGTGGCGAGGTGTCAGGCATCTATCTATATGGCGCAACTGGCAGGTGACCAGGTGGCGGTGGCGACGCACCAGTTCGACTTCATTGAGCCGGCAAAAGCTGCGCAGGAACTCCTCCACCTCGTCGCTGGAGAAGTGCGAGGGCGTCCAGCGGTGTGCGGGTGGCGGTGGTACCACGTGACTGGCGCCTGTGATGGTGGAGGCGGCTCCCACTGACAGCAGCTCCGGCAGCTCTGCCTGGTACTCGCTGCCAATGCGCACAGGCGTGAGCGTCATCGTGACTTTACTCTTTCAAATTTCTTTGGGCCTTTTTTCGAAATACAATTTTTTATATTTCTGAAAACAGCAACATCGATTTTGCGTTCAGAATCCACTCGAATGGATTCAACGCAAATGCCATTGTTTTAGGCGTTTGCATATTGTTTTAGTGAGTGTTCTGTCGCTTGGCCGAACTCTTTATAACGAACGACCTCCACGACAGACTCACCCCCATGCGCAGCATTCAGCGATTCGCGCTCTCCTGCCCATTGCTGCCCGTCGCAGCTCTCGCACCCGCGCGATCCAAGCGTCCGCGCAGCGAAACCAGCGATCGCTAACGTCATGACGCAGCACCAGTCGCAGCTTGCGACATGGCCGCCGCTCTCGCCGCCCACGACAGCGACGGCGCCGGCGGCTGCCAACAGCGCGTCTCCACTTGGCGACAGCGAGCAGCGCCTCGCACGCCGTCGCAAGCAGTGCCGCGTGAGCCAGCGCCGGTACCGCGACAAGAAAGGCTCAGCCGAGTACAACTTGCGCCTGGACGTGAACGGCCTGCGCGAGACGGTGGAGCGGCTGCGCGAGACGCGGCAGCTGCTCGAGTCGCGGCTCTGGAGCGGCCGCCTGTCGCTCGTCGGGCCGATCCGCAAGGCCGTGGAGCAGTACTACGTCATGTTCTCGCAGGGGCTGCACGACGCCGCGGCGGGCGGCCACGAGCGCAAGTGCTTTGACGTCCAGGTCGGCTTCCTCGCTGCGTTCATGGACGTGGACGTGCTCTTTGGCGAGTCGAAAGGCATCCCGAACGTCCTTGAGCAGTGGCGCCGCTACGCTGTGTTCCACGACGGCATGTGGCTCAAGTCCGTGTCGGCCGAGATCTTTGGCCCGCGCGAGTCGCCCATCGCCGTCGTCAAGGGGCTCCTGGGCGTGCGCATGAGCCGCATGACGATCGAGACGCTCTTCCCGCACATTCTGCAGAACGAGACGCTCGTTCAGGCACTGATTGGGAAGGAGGTCGTGTACGACACGCGCACAACGTACACGTTCAACGAGCGCAACCAAGTGGTGCGCCAGGACCTCGCCGTCGACTTCCTCTCGGGCCTCACGAAGCTCCTGAACAACCCCACTGTCACGTCCCGCGTGCTCGAGCAAGCGCACATTACGTCGTCGTCCAAGCTCGGCGACGTCGACGAGGAGCGCCTGGCGCTCGCGATCCGCCGCGAGGCGCGCGTCAAAGACCACGACGACGACAGTGGCGGTGCGTACGACGAGCCAGAGCCCGAGTCGCCATTCGAGGTGCTCGACGACGACGAGCGCGTCCGCGACGAAGAATGCGGCTCGCCGACGCACGTCGTCGACGTGTTTGAAGAGACGAGGCCGTCAGCCCAGGCGAGTGGCGATGGGAAGCGCGCTGTCTCTCGCTTGGACCTGGCGTACATCATGTCGTGAGCGACGACGACAGCGTCTTTGTATACGTATGTGCGCAAGAGAAGACGAGCCACCGAGTTCCAGGGAGAAGCGAGTTGGAAGGACAAGGAGGAGGAGGAGGGGAAAGGGGGAAGGAGAAACGAGAGGCGGTGCACAGTAGGAAGAAGATCAAGTAAGCAACCAACAGCTCTTGCTTGGCTCGCTGACTAACTGGCTGGCTGGCTGTGGCTGATTTGCTCGCGGTCGTTCCAAATCAACAGAGAACAAGACAGCGTCGTTCTCAAAGATCGTCGCTGTCATCCACGACCCACGATCCACGACCGCGACCACCAACGACAGCGTTATGTCGCGGCAGAGAAGCATCAGAAGCGAGGCTTTCTGTCGGCGAGAGCGAATCACAAGGCGTTCTGTGCTTGAAGGAAACAAAGCGATTGTTTGGTTGGGAGAATCATTGCTGTCGTGTGTCGAGTTGCGCACCAAGAGGCAGCCGTCCACCGTCCCGTCCACGCACGCATGCGTACACAGATGACTTGCGGTGCAATTCTCTTTCCAGTCCGAAGCCACATGGTTGAGTGACTGATTGGATCGACATGCCCGCTGGCCGGCTCGCACGCACGAGGGCAGCGGTCCAAAGCACTCGAAATTGAAATCGACCTCGTTCATTGCTGGCTGTGCTACTTCCTGTGCCCTCCCCGATTCCAGTCGCTCGACCTTCTCTTGAAAGCCTTCGTGCTCATACGTTGCACGCACATTCACTCGCACTCGGCTCGTTTCGTTCGCAAGCTGAGCTGTCCGTCCGCTTGAAGCAGAGAGAAGGCAGGCGTGGTGGTTTCATGAAGTTCCGAGGTATCGCGGCACGACAGCGCTGGCGACGCACATCTTTTGTCGAAACTTACGTGTCGACAGCCAGTAATCGCGTGGCTGTATCCTCGTTGGAAAGGTGCCAGACTTGCGTGGACGGCAGGCAGATCGTCCTTCAGTGCAATAGTAACAGCAGTCTCGTTGCCACCACCTCCAAGACCACAACAGCCCCTCGAGTCTTGAGATCTCCAGTGAGAAGCGAGTTGAGAGGTCGTCAACCACTATGAAAGGGAGCCGAGATGAGAAGCAGGGAGGCCACGAGGACCTGCAATGTGTGAGAACTGACCGTCGAAGTCGACGTCAACAGCGACGAAAGATTCGCCATGGTGATTACTTCACTTCTTGTGGTCCCTCGCGTGGATTTTGCTCACGAGCGGCGGCGACGACTGACTTGACGTTTGGCTCGCACTGCCTTCAGCCTGGACATGACGGACTCCACGCGCTCTCTCGCTACCATGCGTGAAAACCCGACGAGCAAGCACAAAAGCGAGACCGAACAAGGAGACAGCGTCCTTGACGTTGGCGGCGGACAATCCCTTCATCTCAGCTCCCAGACTCTCCGCTCAACAGACTGGTGCTCAACTTCAGCAGAGCTGCTGTCTCAACAGATCATTGAGATCAAACCACCAGTGCCAGCAACCAGCAGACGCATACAGTAAGTAAGTAAGTCACCGACAGCAACATGATCATTGCGCCTAACCTGATCCTCTAGCGACACACTGCCTCCCGCTCAGCTCTTCGTCTTGCTCGCTCGCTTCCCTCTCACCCACTGCTCGGTCGATCGTTTGTTCGCCACACTCTGTGCTCTGAGCTCAGAGCTGAGCAGCTCACCTTCTTTCAGTCCTCTCGTCACTCGTCTCGTCTTGTTACGGACTCGGTCCTCTCTCTCGAATGTTCAGTCCTCTTGCCAACTGGGCGACAATCTCTTCCTCGCGACCTCACGACTGGAACTTGCGCAGCACCGAGTGAGCTGTCCACTGTCAGCAGCAGCAGCTGGCCAGACCCGACACTGCGAGAAGGCCTTCAGGTCCGTCTGCACCACCACGTCGTCTTCTGGGCTCCTCACCCTCTTTGGACTCGTGCGGTGGTTTCTGTACGCGCGAAACGCGCCACTGCTCCGCTTCACATCGTCCTCGTCCTCTTCACCACCAGCAACCGTAGCAACCGTCGCTCGCTCGAGCTCCAGGTCCTGCTCCTCGTCCAGCATCTCGACAGTCAGCTCTAGGATCTGACCTGCTGGTCGCACCAGTTGCCGCTCGTCCAGCGCCGGCAGCAGCGACAGAGCGCGAGTGCCCACACCTTCCGCTGACACAAACTCAACGACGACGACCCGACGCTAAAGAACTTGGCGACCAAGAGGTCCACCACGACGACGTCCAGTCGCACGAACACACACCCCCGCAGACACCCTCAAACAGCAGCACGCACTGCTTCTCGACCTCAAGCGGCGACCTTCCACTCGTGTGGCGTTCATTCGCGTCGGCCTCGCTAGCGTCCATGATCACTCGATGGCACACACAGGCGAGCTGGAGTGAGTGAGTGGGGGGGGGTATACGCGCTCGCTCTCGTCATAGCGTTGTCCAGGTTTGCTCAGTGCAGAAGCAACAACTTGAACCATCCGCGTCGCTGTCATGACGACCCCGAGGCGTTGGTCGGTTCGCTATCGGCGCGCTCCCATCTGGACCACAGAGCTCAATAACGGCGTTTGCGACCACCAGTTGCTGCGTCTGTATACAGCAGTGAGTGGTGCGTTCGGCGCCTCCGCCGACCCCTTCCAGTCGAGGAGTCAGTGTCGTCACGCCAATTGCTCAAGAGAGCTCGACTGCGGCTCTCGTCAAGCACTCGCTCGTGCTGCTCTTGCATCTGAATCTGGAGTTCGATCTCGCGCATAGTTATCGTTGCCTGCTTGACGAGCAGCGACCAGTAGTTCACTGTGTGGCGCTCGAGAGTCGGACGTGGCCGCTGGTATGAGCACATGCGCAGGAAGGTGCGCCGAACGCATGCATCGTCAAGCACGCAAAGAAATCGACAAGCCCTCAGTTCCTTCTTCAGACTTCTTCTTCAGACGCAAATATCAGAGTCTGATGATCAGACTCAGAGATTCTGACGTCTGCAGATTGAATCCAATTGATTTTCGAAGCCGCAGGACGACGCCATGTTCGGCACCAGCGCACATGCAGCGCGCGGTGGCGCAGCCACGCTGGCGACGCTCACGCTACTAGCGAACGTTGTGCGGAACCGCGGGGCACTGGCGCACGTGCTGCTGCTGCGCTGGCGCCGTGCGCTCGCTGCATTGGAGGTGGTGCCGCCGTCCCGCAACGTGGCAGCGGTGGCCTTGTTTGTTGGTGCGTGCGTGCGTGTGTCTCTATCTGTGAGTATCTCGGAAGCTGTGCGTGCGTGCGTGTGTGGTAGCGATTGACGCGACCCGTATCGACCACAATGCAGCGGTTTTCCGCTTCATCCAGCGTGCGGACGCTCGCCAGATAGAGCAGCGCAGACGTGCAGGCAACGCAGTGAAGCTGAGTAGCGAAGCTGACCGGAGCACAGCGTGGGCGACAGTCGTAGCAGCCGTGGCCAGCGCGCTTTGCGCAAACCCCGCGAGCCGCGCAGCACTCGTGTCGCTGGCGTCCACCAGCGCTGCGAGCCTGCTCTTCCGACAGCACTTGGCGAAGCACCCAGAGCTCGCTCACCTCGCACCGATCGGTACGTCATCATACGCTGGCTGCGTCTGTGCTTCATACTTGGGCCTACGCCATTGACTCCGTTAGTGTGGTTTCCCGTGTGTGTGTGTGCACGTGCTGTGTCGCTACCCAGAGCTGCTCGTGTTCATGGCGTCCGGTGGGTGGATCATGTACTCGGGGTTCTTCCAGCGCGAGTCGTACGACCCGACGCACCTCGCGTTCATCATGAAGTGCACGCTCGTGTCGCCGTCGGCCGTCGCGGTCGTCCAAGAGCAGTACCAGCGAGGCCTCAACCCCAGCATCTGCTCGCTCCGGCACCCAGGCACCCAGTGCGCCGACCACCTCTTCCCCGGCTTCTTCCAGCGCGTCGTCCTCGCTGGCTACCGCATGTACCTGCCCGTGCACGCAGCTGCGTGGCTCTTCTCCCTACGCCACGCACAAGCGCGTGCGACGCCGCTGCCAGCGATGCTCGCACGCTTCGCCGTGCGGCTCACGCGGTCCGCCCTGTACTACATTGGCTTCATTGGCGTCGGGTGGTCAGCGAGCTGCTACACGAAAGCGCTCGGCGCGCGGTCGCTCGCATGGCGCAAAGCGCAGTTCGCACTATGTGGCTCGCTCGCTGCGCTCTCGATCCTCTTTGAGCAGCCGTCGCGGCGGCGGCCAATCGGCGTCGTGCTCGTGTCGTACGCGCTAGTGAGCGCCAGTGCGGTGGCAGTGCGCTCGTTGCCGCGCGCGCTACGCGACGGGCCGCTGCGGTCGCTTGCGCAAGTCGCGCTGTTTAGCGGAGCAGCTGCGTGTGTGGTGCCAGAGGCGCTGCACGGCCGCTCAGTGTTGCGACGCGTGCTGCTCGGGAACCAGCAGCAGGCGCAACAACAAGACCAGCAACAGGAACTTCAGCAATAATCGCATAAAAGACAGCCACAGTGTTGCCGTGGAGCCATCCTCATACTTTTGCCAAATGTAGGTGCGTCACAAGGCGTGGAGTACTGTGCCCCACGCCTTTGACGCACAGTAAAATTCAGCGAATTCAGCACTCAATCGTTGTCAACTGGCAACATCCGCGGCCGACTCGATTCGGTATGTCAACCAGTGAATTGCATGCTCTCTCAGCCTGCATCAACATCATGTATGGCACTCAGCGCTCAGCCTCGCACTGGAGCTTTCGTGCAGCAACATGGTACCTTGGATGCGTGGTGATGGCGGTGGTGGTGGTCAGAGGTGCGTGCGTGTCTTTTTGATGTAGGGAAACGAAACATTCGGAGTGGGTCGGAGCTGGAAGCGGGAGTAAATCGCTTCGACAGCGAGACTTCAGTTGCCAGTTCCCGTGCCCCCAGCATGGCGCTGCGCGCTCCGTAGCTCTGGAAGCCAGCGACCCCAAGACTATTATGTCGCCACCCTCTTCGGACCCAGCGAAGAACGACTTGCACCAGTTCGTCGTCACGGCAGGAGCTGAGTGCCATATCCGGCAATCGACTCTAGATAGCGAAGAATAGTTTTGGCAAGTGCTTGCCTTGTTGGGGCTTCTGCTCCAACATGTGGGGGTGCCATCTCCCACACGGTTGTCAGGCTGTGCATATCGTCCGGATGCGGTCGAAGCACAGTCGACCCGAACTTAAATGAATGGCGAAACATCGCAAACCGAAGATCGCAAACCCATTCTGAAAGGCCTCGTATGGAAAATAGTGGTTCTTGTGTGGAAGAGAAGAACAAAGGAGGATGGTGGTGTGTGTGAGTGGTTGGCGGATCGCGCCAGTGTTTATCAACATTTCGAACATACTTTGTTCGAGTCACTTTGACCTGCGTGCATTGACATGTACATTCCCCCGATAGTGACAAAATCCAGGGTGAACTGATTTGCGTTGTTTTTGCATACACTGATAGTGAAAAAATCGAGTGTGAGATGATTTTCCACCAAAACACTGCCTTTGGCCAAAAAGCCACCTTGCGGTGGTGCTATCGCTGCGGCAGAGATTTCGCTGTTCACACCGCAATTGGATCTGCAAACAACAACTCAGAGCGAGCAAAAAGGGAGAGAAGAAGATGCCCTTCGCCAGTGTCACAACTCGATCGGCTTCCAGCAACAACTCGTCGTCATCATCGCCACCGCCGCCACTGCTGCTTCTCCGCTACGCACTCCTCTGCCTCCCGCTCGTGTTCTTTGTTCACCACTGGCGCTGTTACCACGATCTGCACACCCCGCGCTTCGCTCTTTCCTGAACTACCACACAAACGACGCAGCAGCGAGCAGCTGATCGACATCGCCCCCACTTTCTCACCCTCCGACTTCTCCCGAACCAACTAACAGCACCACAATGGCGAAAGTCGCGCGCCTCGTCCGCCGCCTCTTCCGCCACCGCGACAGCGAACACCACGCGCACCTCAAACTGCGCCGAGCAGTCACGAATGCAAAGCCGCGGGAGGTCGCGGCGCTGCTTGAAAGCGGCGCTTCGCCCGTGTGGCGCGCGGATACCGACGGCCACGAGCTTAATGCGCTCTTACTCGCGTGCCAACGCGGCGACGCCCACGTGCTGAATCTGCTACTCGACTGGTTCTTCCCGCGCCGTCCGCTCCTGGACGAGTGGGGACCGCCCATGTACTGTATGGTCATCCGCGCTGGCCACTGGGACGCGTTCCTGCGGCTCTATGAGCGCAACGTGCCGCAAACCAGCAGCGCCGACGCGTCGACGAAGCTGCCGCTGCCCGTGTTTGTCGCGGCGGAGAGCGGCCGCCACCAGATCCTTGCGTTCCTCCTCCGGACGCAGCCGCTCGGCTGGCGCGCGTACGAGTTCGGCGGCCACTCACTCCTCTCAATCGCGAGCAAACACGGCCACTACGAGTGCGTCCAAGTGCTGCTCGCGAATATGGTGCCGACTGCGGACGCGATGGACTTTGCGCTCGACTGTGCACGCAAACACCGCCAAGCACACGTCCTCGTGCTGCTCACGAGCTGCTTGCCTGGGTACACTACGCACGTGGCGGCAGACGACGCGGCGGCGTTCCCAGCGCCGTCCAGCGCAGTGAGTAAAGCGCCGTCGTCGACGTCCAGTGCGGGCGACATCCCCATGTTGGGCGTTCCACGTAGCCATCATCACCACCACCGTGGCTCGCTCGCAGAGACCGACGTGGTGAGCGACTCGGACGACGAGCACGAGGCGCGGGACCCGCTGTACGGGATGCCGTTCTCGAACGAGTCGGACGAGGCCGCGTACCAGCGCTACCACCCCGAGCGCGCAACGATGGACGGCTTCGCGCTGCTGAGCGCGGCTCGAGACGCTGACGAGCGCGCCAAGAGCCGCGTGGCCGTTGATAGCGAAAGAGAGAGTGAGAAGGAGAACGACGACCTGCGTCACGCGAGCTCTGGGGAACTCACGTGGGACTCGGTCTCGTCCGAGGCCGACGACGAGCGCTGGTACGCCATGAAGCTCTCGGAGGACCTCATCTTGCCCTACATCAAGTCCAACACGAGCACCAACTCGGACGCGTCGAACGACCCGTTCACAGACTTTGACGGCACGTTCCACGACGCAGAGGACGACGCGGAGGACGAGGCGGAGGACGAGGCTTTTTCGACGAGTGAGAGTGAGCAGACGGCTGTTGAGACGCCACCACCTTCGCCCCAGTCCACGCCCGAGCAGCCATCGCCTCTGCTGTATCAAGAGCCACAGCCACAACCACAGCCACTGCTACAATATTTTCAACTGCCGCCACCACCGCCATCTCAGCCGGTCGCATTGCCGCTCTTCCAGACGCCACCTTTGCCGCAAAAGGTCATCAGCATCCGAAGCTCCAACTTCCGCAGCTACCGCACGCTGCCGTCCATTCAGGAAGAGCGCCACCCTGCAGTCGAGCACGAGTGAATGCTCTGCCCCAGGAGCTCTTTTAGTGCATTCGTTCGTCAGTGCATGTGTGTCAGTCAGTCAGCTCGTCAGTATAGGTACTCTATCCCGCGTATCAGTGGTGCTTGCGAACTCTAGTGGTTTTTGTAAAGATCTATGAACCAATCAAAACTTTGCTCTAGCTCTCAAGCGCCAGCAACACCGCAAGTCGCGGTCGGTCACTCGCTGTCGCAGATGCCGTGGAAGCCGAGATGCACGCCCTTCTCGATGTCCTTGAGCGTCGTCTGGAAGCCGACGATGCCCATCGCGACTGTCGAGAGGCCGATCGTGGCCGCCAGCAGGTACACTGTGATCGACTCGCGCTTGTACTTGTGCACGAGGTGCGCGACGACCTTCTGGCCGCAGACGCCGCCCAGGAACCCGACGGACGCGAACCAGAGCGCGTAGTCGTACTGGAGCGCGCCAGGGAACTGGCCCGCGATCGCGAACTGCAGCGTCGTGGATGACGCCGTAAACAAAATCATGAAGCTCGCGGTCGCCGACTGGACAGGTGGGAGCACCCCCATGGCCAGCATGATGGGTCCCTTGACCATGCCGCCGCCAATGCCGAGGAGCCCGGCAGCCACGCCAGCGACCACGCAGTAGAGCGGGAAAACGACCACGCGCTGCTTGGTCCAGTGCGTGTCGCCAGCAGCGAACGTGTAGTCGGTGAGCACCTTGAGCCGGTTCTCGAGCCGCAAGCGGTGGCCAACCCACAGTGTGACGCCGACCAGGACACACAGTGGTAGCACTGTGAGCAGCCAGTAGCTGCGCGAGTTGCACCGGACGCCAAGGATGCTGTCGGCACCGTGGCCTCCACGCAACAGCGCTTGCGCAAACACAACGAGCCACGCGACCACGAGCGGGAACACGAGCTTGAGTGGGAACTCGTCTGCTTCGCGGCGTTCAATCGCTTGGCGCGTCGCACTCAGCACGTCGTCGTCCGTAGCTACAGAGTCGGGTCCCCATCACGCAGTCCACAGCGTCAGTTGGTGGTCCTACCCTCACTGACGTGTGCTCCAGTAGCCAATAAGACGCACCTCGCGAGAAGGTGCCAAAGTCCGCCTTCTCTTGCAACAACAGCGCGGGCGAGCGCTTCGTGGGAGGGGCGACGTGACGACGCAGCGGTGGCAGTGATTCAAAGTCCTTCTCGTCCGCAGCGCGGTCAGCACGGCGCTTCTTGTTGCGGCGTGTGATCGCGAGCCAGCGTTTCGCAGCGACTTCGACGTCAAAGTGCTGTCCGAGAGTCGCAAGGACGCGCGTATGGTGAGTGGAGTGAAGCAGACAACACCACCGTATGGATACGCAAACGCACGCGGTAGAGCGACCAGCGGCGGCCGCGGCCCCCGCCGTTCGGCTTCCCTTTCAGCGCCGACCGCACGAGCGCTTCATTCTTTGCCGTCTCTTGTTCGTGGATCTGTCGGATGACGACATACAGAGGGGCGGCGATGAGGGGGGGGTGGTCAGGTGGGTGGACTGGAGAGGAGAGAGAGACAAGAGACTTGAGCCAGTCGGTCGCACTTTGTTGCCTTTCACGACCGTCGAGTACGTGATGCTCGAGAGCAGCGTGACAAGAAGCGCGAGGATGAGCCAGTTCGGGAGCACGTGGTTCGCCATGACGCCAAAGACGGAACCGAGCAGCGTCATGGGCTCCATGACGGCTGCCAGTGTGTAGCTGATGATCGGCGCGTGCGGTTTGGCTGTCGAGGATGCAAACGAGCGTAAGGCTCTGGTCTCTACACCATAACACCACATACCAACAGACACGCACCTGGGTGCTTGCGGTGGTAGTTGAACAAGAAGAGCGCGACCGCATTGCCAAAGATCGTGGCTTTCGAGAGCGGAATCGCGGCTTTCGGGCTCAGGCCCATTGCAAAGATGTAGCCAGCGACGAGCAGTCCGCCGCCGCCGACGCCGCAACCCGAACCGAGCGCCGTGGCCACGAACGCCACGAGCGTCCCAGCCGCGTCGTTGAGCAAGAACGGCTCAAAGAGGTTCTTTTCGACGCAGTACGCAGCGTCGACGTGGTCGCCAACCGAGTTCCGGCCGCGTACCGTCTCGAGCGTCTGCGTGCGCTCGTTCGGCCTCTGAATGAGGCGGCAGCGCTTTGATCGGTCATGCGGGTGCACGGAGCAGTCGCTGTCATGTCGACAGTACTCACACGAGCTGGAACCAACAGTAGGCAGTCAGTCAGTCGAGTCTCCTTATCGCAGTAACCGCGTGCGTCAACTCTGTCCACGCACCCGTCAATGCACGCGAGGCTCGGGAGGAAGCCGCAGTCCGACTGACTTTCGCAGCGCGAGCCAACGATGTCGCCGAAAGGCACTAGAGGCGGCGCAGGCGAGCGGGTGACAGCGTGGGTGTCGTCTCCATGCACAGAGTGCGTGAGTCCCAGGAGCAGCAGCGAGAGGGTGCGCAACTGGCGCATGGTGGCGTGTGGTTGGTGGCGCTTGTGTCGCAGGCAGCGAGAAAGGGAATGCGTGTTGGCTAGTGCCTGCACAAGTGGTGGAGAGGCCACACGATTGTGACCACATTGCGCAAATTGGCGAGGCGAGGAGATTGATTGAGGACAGGCACTGCTGATACAGTACTGGGCGGAACTGGAGCCAGGCGTGCTTTTGTAAGCAACTTTGTGTGCAAAACCAAAAAACTGAAGCAACAGTTCACATTTGGCCAGGTGAGCCCACCCGCCACGTCACGATGTGCACACAGCTGATTGGCTGAGTGATGTATTTATCAGACACGGTCCATTCTGACCAATAACTTGACGAGGAAAGCACACGTGATACCACTTCGAGCAGCACCAGCACCTTCGTGGAGTGGGTGGGACCTTGGGAGGCAGCCAAGGTGCCGCCGCTGCGCTGGACTTCCCTCCTCACCAAGCAACGATCTTGGCGAGAACTCATGTTGCCCGGCAGCGACATCCCACCTTGAGCAACTGCGCAGTTCAGCCATGGGTGTCCGCAGTCGTTGGAGCACGTAGACAGCTCCTCTTCTTGAAATCCGCTCGTCGGCATTACGCCACGCCACGACTCGCTCGTTCGTGTCGCGGATGCACAGCCTCACACCTGCAGAATGCGTCGAGAAGCGTGCTGCTCAGCAGGCTCTGTAGGAAGTCCACACGTGCTGGAGTTCTGGCAACGCGTGAGAGGACCAGCCTGCCTCCTCCTTCGCACTGTTGCAGTGAGCGTCCATGTGCCCTCCTCATCCGCTCTTCGTTGTGCCTCCGAGTGCAGAAGCACACGTCACAGCACTCGTGGGATCGTTGGGTTTGGACTGTGGGACTAGTCCAGTACTACAACACGTAACGGTTCGCAGTTTCGAGTGTCGCTCAACCCAACAAACACTCTCCCTCACGCTCAGCAACACAGGAGACCATGCCGCTCTTCGACAGCATCGAGAGTGATGTGGCCGCGTTCTTTGTATCGCAGGGCTCGGTCTTCGACGCGCTCGTCAAGAGCTTCATGGACCGAGTGGCGCGTATCGAGGCACGTGTGGAGACCCTGGCGTTCGGCACGAATGAGAGTCTCCAGAGCATCAGTCAACAGATGCAACTGCTGAGTGCGGCAGCGGACGCACACGCAGCCGCGACTCTCGCACAACTCGAGCAAGTCTCTCAGACAGCCGCCGCAATGGCAGCAATGGCAGCAGCTGCGACGGCGTCCGCATCGGCCGATCAGCATAGCAACGATCTATCCGATACTACTAGCACTACCGACACGCGATCGACTCGCGACCCTCTCGTCTACTCCCACGAGGTCGAGTACTACATTATGACTCTCGCGCGACAGTTGCACGTCGTGCTTGAGCTCTTCTTCCAGCCACATGGGCCCGACAACGTGGAGGACGTGCAGTCCACCGAGGCGCGGTTCGCGAATATCTCGGACGTTCTGACGCTGAACGAAGCGATTATCATGCAGCTCTCGGCCGCGAACGCGCCAGAGCCGAGCGCAGTGGTGGTCGGAAGAGTCCCGATCGAGCCGATCCTGGAAGGTAGCGACGAAGACGCAAGGTCGGACGTGGCAAGTGAGGAGGAGAGTGTTGAGGGGCCAGACAACGACGAGTCACACATGAAGGATGATGACGCATTGCACCACCACGAAGACGCCACTGACGACGATCTCTCCGAGTTTACTACGGGGCGTCCAGACACTCTGCTGCCTTCAGACAGCTCTTTGGCGTCAGCGATCGTGCCCGGAATCAGCACAGAGCCGGCACGACCTCCTCGCTCTCGCAAGAAGAGTCTTTACGACTCGTTTCGCGACTTCCACGAGCGTCAGCTGAGCGAAGAGGAGCGCGAGCGATTCCGAGAGACAGAGTGGCTTCGTAAAGTGGAGCAGATGCTCGCGACTGCGAAGAAGCACTGGCGTGACGAAGTGGCCGCAGCTGTGACGCTCGCGTGGCAGGAGAAGATCCGGGAGCTCGAGAGCCACCAGATGAAGCTGCAGAGCGAGTGGAAGTACCTCCAAGAGCAGCAGCGACCGCACGACCTTCTTCTCCAGCAACAGCAACACCAGCAACAGGAGCTGGATCGGCAGGTCGCCGTACTCAGTGAGTCCCTCCTCGCAGCGCAGCTTGTACAAAAGCAGCAGCTCGCGGACGTTATTGAGAGCCTTCGCGCGTTCCAGGACCAGTACGTCTCC
This sequence comes from Globisporangium megalacanthum, assembly GCA_023334115.1. NCBI lineage: Eukaryota > Oomycota > Peronosporomycetes > Pythiales > Pythiaceae > Globisporangium > Globisporangium megalacanthum. Next base: position 31,488 of record JAASGD010000054.1, read on the forward strand.
AAGGCCGAGTTCAGCTCGACGGCGAGTGTGTGGCTGCAGACAGCACGTGATGAGTGCGTCTTTGGTGTGAACGCAGACGCGCTCGTAGCGCTCAAGCACGAGATGGAGGCCTTCCACGCTCACTTGGTGGCCACGCTGGCGTCTGAGACGTCCCCTCTGCTCGAACAGTTGCTTGGCGAAGTCAATCGCGTCCTGGAGCTCCTCACCCAGCTACTGGAGCTCCTCAGCTCCGATGGTGCTGGTTGGTATGGCGTGAAAGGCTTTGAGACCATGCAGACACTCCGAACCTTCCTGACAGGGCTTGACAACCTGACGCAGAGTGTCGAGAGCGACCGCGGTGAGAGCGTGAGAAGCGCGGCGTTCATGTCCGAGACTCTGCGGCAGATGGAGTTGGGAGCCGCGAACCTCCTTGAAGCCTTCGAGACGCAGCAGGACCGGTACCAGCACGCATTCGAGCAGCAGCAGCGGGCGATCGACCAGTTGCAGGTCGAACTGCGGGATCAGCGAGGTGCGGACGCGGAGCTGAAGCGCCGACTGGCAGGCTGTCCGAGCCAGGAAGACACATTGCATGTGATTCAAGAGCTACGATCCCAGGTCTGATGACGTTGCGCGTAGTGCCGGGGTCGTAGCCATTGAGAGGGAGGATGTGCGGGCGATAACCGATGAGCGTGTGACGAATGGTCTCAGATCGACGCCTCTGCGTCAGACTCGGCCGCGCGGATGCTCGAGACTGTCGACAAGTTGCACGCTCGGATGGGCGGACTGCCGAGCGCTGAGATCGTCGAGCGACTCGCCCAGTCGATCCAGAAGAAGGCGGACCGTGCCGAGATGGACCGGCTTGAGAAGCTCCTCGCTGCCGCCAACAGCGGAATGTCGGCGCCAGTTGGGTCGCTCATGAAGGCGCCCATGAAGTGTCTCTCGTGCGATCAGAGCCTGCCGTACGTACACAGCGGCGCGGGGTCTCCAGAGCACAACGGAGTGTCTCGGTTTCTGCAGCCATCCAACAGCTGCGGTCACAACCACCACCAGCAGACACCCGAACTCAGTTCCTACTACACCGAGCCGTCTCTCCCGACAGGCGAGGACGCTCAAGCTGGCAGCGTGCGAGACCTCTTTGGGGCCTCGTCTACTGCTGCGTCTCGTCATAGGAAGCAGCGGGAGCTTAACGCCTCCTTCACGCCGAACAACTGGCTGGAAAGCCACGCTGCGCACATGCGGCCGTCGTTCGTGAACTTGGACGACGGCCGCAACCGCATCCCACTGCGACGAACCGTCTTGTCCGACCAAGTTGTCTACGGCCCAGTGATCACGCCGAACGCCTTCAAGCGACGTGCGTTCGCTTCCGCACTCAGCCGATTCGACTCGTACGAGTACGTTCAGTGGTTTTTACTACGAGCGTGGTTTTACGAGGTGGTTTTCACGCTGATGGACGCATCGGCTGCAGCCAGCAGGGGACGTTGCGGCCAAAGACCGCGATCGCACCGGAGCGGCGAGGCGGAGAGGTCATCACACGAAGCGTCTCGTCCACTGTACGCACCCCCACCCGCACACACCTCCTCGCTCGCTTTGGTAGGCGGTTCCCACCCTCACTCGATCGCTCTCGACTCGTAGGTTGTCATCCGGCCGTTCGCAGAGCAAGCGACGCACGCGACACCAAGCGACAAGCAGCGCACTGGGAAGTTCTGAGAGCGTTTGGAGTCAAGTCACGACACGTCGTGAGGGCTCTTGTCCTTTGGCTCGTCCACCACCTTCACTCCCCCTCCCACTCCCGCCTCCTTCCTAAATATCAAGCGTGAACTTGGTCGCGCGGCTGGCGCCCGTCTTACCGCCCGTTGTCGTCCCCGTCGCGGGCTTCCGTGGGCCTACAGTCTCGTACACAGACGCTGTCAGCGGCTCGAGGAGTTCGTCCTCGCTGTCGCTCATGCGGTAGATTTCGTCCAGGCGCTTGGCCGTCACGGTCTCGAGCTTGTTCGCCAGCGGCCGGAACGACGTCTCATGGATCAGAATCGCCGCGTGGTGCGAGCTGTTGATCGCCTCGCCGACGGTCGCGGCCGGCGACGGCGCACTGGCGCTGGCGTCAGCTGGCTCTGCCCACTTGCCGACAGTCGCGTTCTGCTCTGTCGGGCCGTAGTAGCGCGCCGGTGGGACGGGGACGCGGTCGATCACGAGGCGGCCACCACGGCCAATGCGACCACGACATCGGTACTTGGGCGGCTGGAGGAACACGGCCGCCATGAGGTGGGACGACGGCGCTGGGTACGACGGGTAGTGCGGCGCCTTCGCGTCCTGCTCGAGGTCGCTGTCCGCGTCTTGGAGACTCAAGTTCTGGGACGTGTCGTACTCTAAGAACGACACCACACGCCGGGTGGAAGCGGAGCCTGTTCCTGTCCCCGCCACACTGTCGACAGGAAGAGGAGCACGAACGACAGCACCGACGCTCTTTGTCGCGTCTCCGTCGCCACGTAGCGTCGCGTCCTTGTCGCCGTTGTCGCCGTTCGCGTGGCTGGTGCTCGTACTGGCGTCGACTGGGCCGTCGTCGCCGTCGCCGTCGCGCCGGTGCTTGCGCTTCTTCTTCTTCTTCCGGCTCCTGCTGCTGCTGTTGCGCGCGTCCGAGTCGTCGACCGGCACAGTCGGCGTGCGCACGTCGCTACTAGGGGCTGTGAGTTCATGGACAGCTTGGCGACGGATCTCGTCGAGGAAGTCGACACTCAGCCGCTTCGCTTTCTCGCGGCGTTTCACCAGGTCCAAGAGCCGGAGCACGCGCTCGCAGTCGGCACGCAGCTGCTGGAGCTTCCGGAAGCCCTCCATGTCGTTCTTCCGGTGCTTCCGGAGCTTGTACCGCTCCTTCTCGCGCGGCCGGAAGACCAAGTGCGGGTTCGTGTCGTTCAGCGGCGTCTGGGGCCAGTACTTGCGCAGCAGCGGCCGCTTCAGCGCCTGGCGCTTCGTCACCCAGTAGTTGTACACATCCACAGTGACTCTGTTCAGCGGCGTCTTGACCATCTGGAGCTGCCGCGCAAACACGTCGTCGGCCTCGGCCGGCGTGATTACGCTCGGGTTTATGAGCGCCGACGCCTTCTCGAGCGCGTCCAGCATGCGCGCGAACATCTCGGTCGAGAGCTGGTACCGCGGGTCCCCGTCGTCGCCGTACTTGGGGTGCTGCTTGAGCCACTTGAGCTCGGCGAACTCGAGGTCGAGGTCCACTTTCTCGTCCTCGTTCGCGAGCGGCACCGTCTGGAACCGCACGTAGCTCGACGGCGCCACAAAGTCATCCTTCACGGCCTCGTCGTACGACGCCACCGTGAGGTTCACGGGGATCGGGATGTTCTTCTTCCGCTTCGGTTTGTGCGCATCTACTGCAGCGTGGTGCTTCTCGTCCACACTCTGAAAATGCATGATGGGATGTGAGTGGGTCGACTTTACCATACAAATTTCAAGTGGAGACTGTGCGAAATACACGACATACGCCAATGAGCTCCTCGAATGTGGCTGTGGGCTGCGAGCCACCGGCGTTAGTGCCGCCACCTGCGCTCTCATCCTCCAGCACGAGGTCCTCTTCCGAGCGGATGATGCGCATGCGCGCATGGATGTCGATCTGGCGCGGTCGGAGGCTCTGGCGCCGCATGCTGTCGTTACTCGCCTGTTCAGTTGGCTCAGGAGAGAGCCAAATGCATAGTGAGCAGGCATCAAGGAAAAAGGGAGGGTGTCGTGTGGACCACCCGAGTCGCGGGGACTCGATTCGACTTTGTGTATGCGTTTCCACAGTCACATTCGAATTGTAGCACAAACATGCACTCTGGAATTTGACATTGACACGCTGGTGCGCACACCGCCATGACGACGCCGTACAAGCGATGCGAGAAGCGGTGGAAGGCGCTGACGCCCGCGCAGGCGCTGTCCGATCCGCACCTGCTGGACGCGCTCCGGCTCTCCGCCGACCAGCAGCAGCGCGTGCGTGTCGTGGGCTCGTGGACAGCGGCGGACGGCGCCGAGCGGCCGATTCTGACGTTCGATGGCTACGGCGCGCAGCACGAGGGGTTCTTTGTCATCCCACGCGCGCTCGACGCAGCAGCCCAGATCGATCTCGCACACGCCTGTCTGTACGACGTTTGCAGAGTGGTTATTGGCACAGTTGACGTATATTTGCTTCGCTAACGCACACAACTCTACCACACGTCCAGCACCGAGTACGCAGAGGCGCCGCACGTCACCAACATGCACCTACAGCGCGAGCAAGTGGCGAATCTCTGGCGCACCGCACGTAACCAATGCCCAGACGACCCGAGTAGCGCGTTGCCGCTCTCCAAGCTGCACTGGGCAGCGTGTGGCTTCCACTACGAGTGGACCGCGCGCAAGTACTTTCGAGAGCGCGTCTCGCCGGTCCCGACGGCGCTCGCGCAACTCGCGCAGCAGTGCGCGCAGGCGTGCGGCATGGATATCGCTCCAGAGGCGGTGATTGTGAACTTTTACAAGAAGAACTCGACGATGGGCGGCCACCAGGACGACGTCGAGTACACAATGGCGCACCCTGTGATCTCGCTCTCGCTCGGCAGCAGCTCGGTGTTCCTTAAAGGCGGGCTCACGAAAGACGACAAGCCGCTGGCAGTGCTGCTGCGCAGTGGTGACGTTGCCGTGCTCGGTGGCGCGTCCCGGCTGAGCTTCCACGGCGTCGCGAAGGTGCTCCCGCTCGAGCGCGGCTTTGAAATGTCGCCAGAGGAGTGGGACGGACTGGAGGCCGACAGGACAAGCGAGGCGGTGGAGGACCTCGCTGCTGTGCGCCGGTACTTGGGCTCCCAGCGGATCAACATCAACGTGCGGCAAGTGTATCCGCTCGTAGAAGAAGGCGAATGGGCAGTAGAAGCAGGTCAGAAAAGTAGCGACGCCGAGTGATGGTCTGAGAAGAAATACGGCCAGGCAATAGAGGGGGTTTGTGTGTCCTCTCTAGAGGCACTCAACTGAAAGGCAAAGGCGTGAAGTAGCTCTAAAGTAACGATTTCTCTGTCCGTCGCAGGCACCACCGCACTGCACTTCGTGCAGGTGGTGCTGGACGACAGGAGACTGTATACTTTATTATACCGCACGCACAGGCAGATAGACGCAAGCCACACAGGCACACTCGTTGGAGACACTCACTCACACTCACACGCTGGCGCACGCGTGCGCTTACAACAGCAGGTACACAGCCGAGACGACCACAGCCGCCAGCGCTGGCACGACGCGCGTGGCGGCGCTCTTCGTGTTGGCTTCCAGGACGATCTGCGATGGGTTCATGTCGGCCGATGCCGCCTTGGTCGCAGAGGCGGCTGGCGTGACTGCTGGGAGATTCGGCTGTGGCAGCGTCGGGCACGGCGGCTTCGTCTTGTTCATGTCGGGCTGTGGTAGTGTCGGGCAAGGCGGCTTCGTCTTGTTCATGTCTGGCTGCGGCAGTGTCGGGCACGGTGGCTTTGTCCTGCCTGAACCAGTCGACGTCGACGCTGGCGTCGCAGACGGCGTCGAGCCCGTGGCCTTGCCAGTGGCAGTCGAAGCCGGGGTCGCCTTTGGAGTCGTGTCGGCCGCCGTGCCCGTGCTCGTCTTTGCCGGGGTCGCCGCTGGGCTCGCGGGGGTCGCGGGCGTCACGGCCGGTATGGCAGGCGCCTGCGTCACCTGGGTGGACGAGTCCGTAGTCGGCGTAGCTGGCGAATTGCTGGGAGTCGGGGCCGCCGGCACTTCCTTCTGCACGGGTGAGTCGTTGCCGTTTGCTGGCGAATTGTGGATCGACGTGCTGCTATCGCCTGTCGGTGCCATCGTCGGCTTGCCATTGCCATTGTAGCTGTTGGTGGAGATCGCTGGGTCGGCGGGCTTGACAGCCGCGTTGTCGTTCTGCGAGACGTCGGTGGACGAGAACGAGTAACTATCAGCGGAGATACACGCGGCTGAGGCGGCGACGAGCAGGATGACGAATTTTGTGGTGCGGACCATGTTGTTGTAGCTGCTGATGGTGGTGCTGTCCTGGAGAGGGAATGTGAGTGCTCCCGACTGTGGAGAAGGACGAGTCTGGTGGGCGACCTGTGCGGGTGCCTGTAAAACTGATAGTAAGGTAGCGGCATCAATCGCGGCGGAGGCTGATCGCACGCGTTCGGTATCCGACTTGTGTCGAGTCGGGGAGGCATCTGGCCCTGGACTTGCCTCTGCAAAAGTGCTGGCTTTTCAAATCTTCTGACCTTTGTAGAAAGCTGGACGCCGGTTACTCGTAATATAGAGGTTTGTTATGGCTCAGGTGTCTTTTTTAGCAATCTGTATACAGCGCATTGTACTTGTAAAGGTAATAGTATCCAGAGTAACGGTACACGAGACTTTGAACGCGTGGTAAAAGCAACTGCTTTCTCGGAGCGCGAAAGTGAGCGAGCGGCTCGTCTACTACTGTAAAGACTCGAGCAAGTCCACCCAAAAGGCAGCACAGCGTTTGGATGGTACGAGGCATCTGGCTGCGCGCTAACGCCGCTCTTCTGCGGAGTTTGTGCGGCTCGCAAAAACTGTGGAGCGCGAATGCGCTTTGCTCAAGCTCGTGGACAGCGTTGAAAGGAGATCGGCAAGAGCTTGTCATGTGGGTGTCCGCAAAAGCGACGACGCTAGCGGCAGGGCATACTGAGTAGGCTTTACAATCCGTTTTGAAGTGTGCGTGGATTTGAAGGTGTTTTGTGTGCATGAACATGAAGGAGAGGATGAAAGCGCTAGGAACAAGGTGACAAGTCACCTTGTTCAAGCTAAAGGCTTTGATGGTGAGGCAGGACCATCGGACACATACAAATACCAAGAGAACGAGTTTCAGTCTCGTTCTCGACCAATCGAGAGTCGGAAAATCGAGTCGGATCAAGGGATAGCTTTATTCTGGGTAAGATCAATTACATCGACCCTAAAACAATCGTCTACTGTACTTGAATTGATAACCCAAAAAAGCTCGCCATGTCACCAAAATTAGCATGTTGAAGTGGATCACCTCCAAAGCTGAGCCCCCTCTCTGGCACCGTCCTAACCGTGCTGAGTGAGACCACCAAGTCACGTTGGTGCACGAATGGGTCCAAAGAGGTGCGTACATCAGCGCAGCACCATTCGCTCGCTCGAGGCGCCGTTATCGCTTACCTGTCTCTGTCTGTTAGGAGCTCAAAGAAATCCAAGGACACAGCAGCGGACAGGGATGCGTCCATCGCCACAAGCGAATATCCTTCTCTCCGTCCACGTCCATGCGTATGTCTATCTATCGTTACATTCTCCACTCTCTCCGTGTCCTTAACTAAGCCAAGCACAGATGAGCTGCGCAAGCGCGTGGAGGAGGCAGAGGCGCAGCTGCGGGAGGAGGCAAAGATCATTGAGCGCATGACGCGCGACAATAAGAGCAAACAGGAGCAGATCAGCTCGATGGAGGCGCTGCTGCAGCGCGAGATCGAGAAGCACCAGGCAACGATCCGCATGCTCGAGGACGAGCACTTGACGCAGAAGCTCGCGGCAGAGCACGAGAGTGCGGTGCTGACCCGCAAGGTGGGCGAGCTCGAGCTCCACGTCGAAGCGTACAACGTCGTCGAGTGCGCGAACGCGACGCTCCGCGACCGTGTGGACAAGCTCATGCAGCAGCTCGAGCACGATAACAAGAACCACGCAGAGGAGATCCACAAAGTGCGCCTCGATATGTTCAACCACAAGATGGCGCTCGAGAAGGTGCGCAGCGAGTGAGTGCATACAGTACACGAGAGAGTGTCTGTCCACGCACACCCGAGTACGAGCGATGCCGCGTCGTAGCGAAACGTGATGAGGGCGAGCTGATGATGCGTTGCTGGCGACGCTCTCCAGACGTTCCGGAAGTCGCTGCAAGAGCTGGACGCCGAGTACCTCAAGCGAGCGTTCAACGCCATGTCGGAAGAGAGCAAGGTACCTACCTACCTACCGTAGCTCCTGTTTCCGTCGGTGACGGATTCGTACGTACGGTACTGATGCGGCGGCACTCGGGCTGCTGGCAATGGGCAGAACGCCCTCATAGCGAACGCCAAGCTGAAAGACGAGCTCCAGCTCCAGAGCATTGGCGTCGACAACCTCATGCAGCGCTTCAGTCACCAAGCGAAGCACTTTCAGAAGATGGTCCGTCGCCGCCTCTCGCTCGAGTGTGAGGACGTCACTGATGGTTGTGGTGCCTTCGTTGTGTGTAGAAATTGGAGAACGAGCTGCTGGAGCAGGAGAGCCACTTGCGACTGCAGGAAGTGTCGTCCATGAAGAAAGCGCAGCTCGTGGCGTCGCGGACGATCGAGAAGCTCAAGGACGAGGTCGGGAAGGAAGAACAGGACTGGAAAGACCACATAAACAAGGTCATTGAAGAGTTGCGGCAGGAGAACATCCACCTCCTTAAGCTCTACGAGGCGGGACAGGTACGCAGGCAGGCCCTGAAGGCAACGACACCAGGGTGTGGTCGATACTAGCATCTGACTGTGTGCCACTCGTGCTCCTTTGCTCCAGAAACGCTGTAGCAAGTGGAAAGCTCGGTGTCTCGACCTGACTGAACGAGAAGCGCAGCGAAGGTTGACGTTGTTGTCTGTTGGCTGCTTAGACAGCGGTTCTGAACCCGCAGCAACGCCTCCAGTGCCTCACAATGTCGTCAACCACGTATGTTCCCGCCAGGTTGGACGATCAGAGAGCTCAGTCGGCTCCAGCGGCAGTCCGACCGCCGTGGTATCCGATGCCACGTACACAGAGCCAACCAGCGCTCGGACTAGACGCCCCAGCATCTACACGCGTCGACACTCGGAACTATGACGAGATGTGGAGTGCGAGCTTCAAGAGCGGTCCCAACCACCACCAACAAAGACTCGCAGGCGAGCTCGGGAAGGCGAGGAAACGCGACGTGGGTCCTTTGCCGGCCGACTTGGAGCGGATTGCAGCTGCTGGTCTCGACATCCGGCCGCGTACAGCGTTCCCAGGGTGAGGCAGCGACTGTGATCTTGTGGTTTGGGCTTCTGTCACTTCTGGAGCTCACACTTCCTTGCGTCTCTGTTCCAGAACTGAGTCCAGTACGCTCAAGAAGCCGCACCGTCTCGCGACAACCATCCTCCCGCGACCTGGACAAGCGGCTTCCGACACCTTTAACTTTACGCGGTGAGATGACCTCGTAACTCTTCGTACGGTCTAGTTCACCTTCACAGCGGTCTCTCTGCCCACCCTCTTGAAAGCTGGACACGCACACCTACACACGTATACACACACGTTCGCCTTCCCCTTTGTCCGTCACACTCCACGCGAGTGCATCTCGAAATAGCACGTCGCCTGTCACTGGCACTCTTGACACTTGAGCGGTGCTTGGATGCGGACGCCAGACGCGACTCTCATCCGTGCGCGCGCCCGAGCACCGTTGCGCGACCTCCAGGCGCTGCATCTCTCGAGCGCAGGCATCGAGTGCATCCGGTACCTCGACGCAAGCGCGCGGTCGCTGCGCTCGCTCTACGCAGACGACAACCGACTCAAAGACATTGACGGAATGCTGGTCCTGCGTCGCCTCTGGCGCGTCGATCTCACTGGGAACCAGCTGCATGGAGCGCACGCCGGAGCGTCGCCGCTCTCTCCACTGGCGTCGTTCACGGCGCTCGGGTTCCTCCACTTGGAGCGCAACCAGCTCGAGTTCCAGGACCTCGCGTGTCTGCGTGATGTGCACATCATGGAGCTGCGAGTGATGGAGGGGAACCCAGCACTCGTGCAAGCCAGTAGCAGCAGCGCAAGCGAGTGTCGGCGGAAGATTGTCGCCTTGCTCCCGAACGTTTGGGTGCTCGATGGACACTACGTCGCCACGACAGAGCGTCAACAAGCACTCAACAACTTCGACGGGTTCACCCAGAGCCTGCTTGACGGGCTGAGCGGCAGTGGCGACAGCAGCGCCAGCGGCGGAGCGTGCGACAAGTTCGGCTCGACCGCGAAGTTATGGGGTGGCGTCGGGCAAGACGACGCTGTCGATGACGCGCTCTTCGAGCAGAACGACAACGTGACGCGTCTCGTTGAGCGCATCGACACGAAGCGTGTCCGGAGCGCCGAGCTCGAGGATCGCCACCGACTACGTACCATCGTATCGCTGCACAACGACGAGAGTGCGGTGCACAACGCGCACTGCCGGTTCGCGCCGTCCAAGTTCTCTCGGAACGCACACGCGATGGCTCGGATTCCGCTGCCCGAGCTGCTCGCGGCCTCGCCACGGATCCGGATCGAAGTTGCCGCCTTGCTCGCTGCGTACATTGAGTTCGCCTTTGCCCGCAAGCTCCTCGTCGAGGCGCTTGTGATTGTGCTCCTCGAGTGTCCAAGTGTCTCGGCGGAGGAACTGGCTGCTCTCCCGCCGTGCGCGATGGCGGCGTTGCTGAGCCTCCTGCGCCACCACACGCTCGAAGAGGCCGCTGCGCTTCCAGATCACTCGGACCACATCGTTGAGCGAACGTTGTGGACGAGTCTGCCTCCGCTCTTTGCGACGCACGCGCGCTATGACTGGAGAACTATGGCTGAGGACACGAAGCGGCCTATCGCAGCTCGCTGTGCGTTTGCTGTCGCGCTGCTATCCCGAGCGGCTTCCTTCCCAGACAACTTCCACGGTGCCAAGCGACGAGGAGCTCCCGACGCACCAGGACTCCAATCTGCACTGCAGCTCGTCCAGCTTGTGCAGGTCGTTCAGTTGGCTGCCGACGACGGCGGCGCTAGCTTCGCAGATGCACGGAACGAACGAGAGTTCATCGTCATCTCGACACCCGCAATCGACACGATTGGGACCGCGGATGCAGCAGACTCTGAGCCAACCACTCCCTTGTCGTGGAGAGCATCTGCTCGAGGGAGAGAGCCGTCGTCTCGTCCGCGGGGAAGCGGTACGAGTGCGCGACTGGGGACGTCGCTGTCGGCATCAGTTCTAGGCTCCTGCCAGCCGCAGACAGCACGAAAACCTCGTGTCGGCGAGTGGGTCGAAGTCCGACCGAAGCAGTTCGTAAAGATCCAACAGGTGGCTGCTGACGGAGCGCATGTCGTGGGACGGTCGCCCACAGACGCCTCCGTGTCGCTAACTCTCCGCATTGACCACCTCTCGCGGGTCTCGAGCAGCTTGTGGCGACTCAACGACCGCGAGTCTGCCCAGCTGCAGCTCGGGGCTAACGTCTCGAGGCCGCTGTCGTCGCTGGGGAAGCTGCATCGCGACAGCGAAGGCTTTCACCGCCACGGAGCAGCTCGCAACCAGGGCTTTCCCAACCATTTCGTCACGAGCAGCGACCTGGTCGAGATGGAGCGTCTCGCGAGCGACAACCAGCACGGCCAAGCGCTCCAGGCAGGAGCTTCTGAGCCGAGCGCGCAGTCAGTCGCGCTCTTCAGCTCGAATGACACGTTAGACGCGAACTTTGTGCTGGCGTCACCCCCTTTCGTGTCTGCGCAGAACTACTGCGCGATGCGAAGCTTCCGAGTGTCGGGCCAGTCACCTGCCGGTCTGTGGAGTCCGATCAAGCACGCTTCGTTCACAGTGCTGACTCCTCCTGACGCTGCATCATCTCCACCTCCAAGCGATGCCTCGACGAGCTTCGCAAGCAGGCATCAGACACGACCAACCGCGATGGATCCGAGTGGAGCGGAGACGGAGAACGAGGTCGAGCAGTCTGATGCGGAGAACGCGAGCGAGTGGACGCTTCTTAGGCGTGAAATGGAGCGCGTGCTGCGCATCAAGTCGCACCAGAACGTGCTCCAGTCGCAATCAGCCTCAGTGCTGCCAGGGAATCGACAGCCTCAAGATGACGTCGTGTGCTTCCTCACCACAGTTCCTCCACCTGCACTAGGAGAAGAGCCGACTGTGGACGTTCTTGAGTATGCGACTGAACCGGACGACTCCAAGCGATCACTGAGCACATCAGACTCGTCGACTTCATCGCGGCATCAAGCGGTGGATGTATCAGGTGCGTTATCAGCCTCAAGCACGCCACCTATGCTCGCAGCTCAACAAGTCAAGAAGCGGCGAGTTCTCGGTGCTCCGAGCTGGCACCGCGTTCCTCCAAAGCCCCAGTTGCTCGTGTCGTCGAGCTCCGTTCCTGTGCTCGGAATGCACGCTCAGTCGCATCACAAACTGCCGGCGCCTTCTCAAGCTCTGCTACAACATCAGCATCAGTCAAGAGAGAGCGCCGCAAGTACCCACGAACGTGGGACTACGCCCCGCACAACTGTAACGAGTCGCACTCCGATGAAGATCCCACAGTGCCACGTCGTGCTCCCTGTGTTGGCGCACAAGTAAGGAAGTGATGGTCTGCCTATGATATCACTCACGTTTCTCAGGGCTCTTTGATCATTCAATTCTCAGACTACTCAGGCTCAGGGCTCTCAAAGCTCTCAGTGCTCTCAGTGCTCTCGGCTCTCAGGGCTCTAAGGGCTTTCGGAGCTCTCAGAGCTCTCAAGGCTCCATCGCACTAAAATTTACAAACCCCGCGCGCTGATTGGCGGAGGCACTTCAACTCGCGCATCTTTGCTCGCCCTTTCGCGTGTCTACAACTTTGCTAAATTACGGCGATAGCTGCATACTGAAACCAAGCTGATTCCAATTTGGAGCGTGAAACACAAAGAAAAGCTGATATTTCACGATAGTGTTCGTGAAAATCAGGAATGCCGCAAGTTGAAGTTGCACGTCTTCGCGCTCTCATCGCGAGCATTCGACATCACATTACACATTAGTATGAACATGTCGAAGCCAATTGCGGCACACCTGCGCTTCTTCCAGCACACCACAACAACCTCACTCTCAAATCGACCAAGCCAAGCACACGCCTGCCAGCTCTCTGTAGCCAATCAAGCCCTCCCCTCCCAAGCATCCCTCGCCCAGGATGGCCACAATGGCGGTCAACGTGAACGCAGTCATGATGGACTCGATCCCGCGGCTGCGCTGGAGCCCTGCGAACAACCGCTTCCACTACAACCTCCCGGTCGCGTCCGAGCCCGGCACGCGCGGCTTCGTGCTACTGCAAGAGTTCGAGCACGCCGACAGGTGAGGCACATGGCTGCCTACTGTGCCCTATGCGGTTGTCGTTTGGATGCGAATTAGACGACTCACAGTGGCGATCGTGTGTGCTGGTGCAGCTTTGGCACGTGGGCGCTGCCAGCGAGCGAGCGCCACCACATTGAGGAGATGGAGCGCATCAACGCGATGATCGCAGACGTCGAGAACGCTGTCCACCTCCACGAGAACGTCAAGTTTCTTCAAAACCGTGAGTGCTGCCCACCACAGTGCTAGTGGTGATCAGCCTCTAGGACGTCCCTGGCCGACGCATTGAGAGTGTGACTAACGTGTTTGTGCCTGCTGTGGATGGTGTCTTATAGAACGGACTCACCACGAAGACGAGTTCCATGAGCGCGACACAACAGAGGAAGATGTGAAGGACCGCGTTACGAAGAAGAAGCGTCTTCACCAGCGGAAGCAGTCGCCGAAGCGGCCGTTCGAGACGCGTCGGCCAAAGCCCACGCGTGTCGGCCGCGTCCACCAGCCCAAATAACCTAGTGCGTCATTTCTATTGTGAACCAGGCTTCGTGAACGCAGTGCTACACACGCAGCAAGGCTCCGACCACGTGAGCTTCTCTCATTCGCACAGCCGAACGAGTGCTAAACAAACAACAATGTATGATGAATTATCTTCACGTTCTATTGTGAAATGATACTGTACTGTGAAGTCGGAAGGGAATGTTGTGTGCCGCTTTCGCTCGCGTCAACGAGGCACAAGCCGCTTGTGGAGCCCGCCAGTCGCGACGCCTCTTAGAGAATACCTCACAAGCGTGGCGCAGCGTGTCCACCAATCGCCGTTGGACTCGTACGAGTCCGTCGGTTGATCGATCGCAAGACACGAGCTCCTTGCTCTGTTCCCTCTCTCACACACACTCGTTGTTAGTCAGGTGAGGCTCGAACTCTTGAGACCAAGGCTGCAGCAGCACACATAGAGAGTGGATACTTGCCATGAGGACCTCTCCAAGAGGCAGTGTGGCTGGCAGTAGCAGCGGCACGATGGCCAACATGCGCTCCACTGGCCGAAATGTGGAATGACGGTGTGCAAGTCCCGTGACTTGCTATGAGAGGCGACGATGAACGCGAGAGCAACCGTCTTGTTTGACGGCCTCGTCAATGAGCACGTCAGACTGCGAACAAAGGAGTCACATAGCACCAGGCAACCAAGTGTCAAGAAAGGAGACTTGAGATTGATAAACGATACTATTGGGGATGCTGTTGGTTCGCTTTCGATCGCCCTGCAAAGCAGAGCCCGGTGCAGCACCGCCTCCGCCACAATCTTCCAGCTAGAATCAACGTCGACAGCCTGGAGAACTCGAGCCCGCCCGTCCTGGTTCCCACTGTCCCTCTTGTCGTCACTCGGTCTTGATTATCAGGTGTCTTGGTTGTCGTTCGCGTCGTCGTAGTCGAAGTGTCGTGGGGGGGGGGC
>JAASGD010000055.1:0-45362 GCA_023334115.1 Globisporangium megalacanthum
GATGCAACTTACGATACATTTTTGTCCTAATCAAATTGCATTGTGAGATTTATCCTACTGACCAAGCTGCATGTGTTCAGCAGCCAAGCACGCCTTCGCGCAGTGGTGCTCGAAACGCCTTACAGCCCCATGCTCAACCCTATCGAGGGCTGCTGGAGCGTTCTGAAAGCGCACATGAAGCGCTGCATGTTGCAGCACAAGATGATTTCCTCATTCGTGGTGAGTACGACACTTTTGTAGCCCGCCACAACACCATCATGAAGAATGCTGTCGCCGCTTCAGAGTTGTGCATCACAGCAAACCACATTCGGCGTTTCGAACGGGGTTTCCAGCACCACTGCGCGAAGGCGTGCTTGGCTGCCGAACAAGGCGAAGACATGCAGCTTGGTCAGTAGGATAAATCTCACAATGCAATTTGATTGGGACAAAAAGTACCGTAAGTTGCATCTGTGAGAAATCAGAATGTTAAAAATCTTATTTTATACTTTGATTGGGAAAGTTTGCAGTTTGATTGGGAAATGGTGTATAGTGCTCCCCGCCTCAAGGAAGCAAAGCAAAGAATATAACTTCGGATGTAATCTTGTGCTGCACAATATTGGCTTTTACGGTGCGAGTGATGATCATCAATTCAATACATAAAGCAAGTGAACGGCAGTCAGTGGTCTATTCGATACTCAAACTTGTCAGGCCTTCGACGAGCTCTACGATGTCGTCTGGCAAGATGTTGACATGCCGCCAGTTATTGGCGATTGTAGACTGCGATACGCTCTCCCATGCGTCTTGACACCGCCGCATTGCCTGGAGTACGTCAATGTTGTACGTGTGTGTGTCACTGCCGCTGTCAATAGCTCTGTCAGCGAGTTCTACTGTGTACTCACCTTGGCGCCGACGAAACCACGCTTTCAGCGAGGCGATTACGCCTGCATCCATTGGCTGGAGCACAGACGTAGTGTTTGGTGGACGATACTCTATGTCGATGTTGCTGGGTTGAGTGTCGATGTGGTGCGCGCTCGCATTGTCCAGCAGCAAGAGGATGTGCCGTCCCTCGGTTTTCATGCGCTCGTTTAGCTTGTCTAGCCAAGTTGAGAAGAGTGAGCGCGTCATCCACGCCTTTGACAAGCTTGTGTAGTCGAGAGCGAGCTGCTCTGAACTCTGCCGCTGAAAGCACCGCGGTTGCTGAGCCGACCCCACGAACAGCAGGGGTAGCTTTTCGCTCCCGTCGGCGTTCCCCGCGACAGCGACGGTGACGCGCTTTTGCTATGCTTGACGCCGGGGACGGACTCACGCGAGATCGTTGTCGTTGGTGGTTGCTTGTAGAACATGGCGCTTTCATCGAAATTGAAGACATCTTGTGGTGCAAACGCGCTTGTGATTGTCTTCCGTCGCTCTCTCCCTGCGTCGATTTTCTCACGTGGTGCGGCGGACCCCGCCTCGCCCTTCGTTCGACACGACTGCAGCTTATGGCGTCTCTGGAATCGGTGCGACCACCCCATGGAGAACTTGAGCTTTTTTAGACGCTCGTGCACGTCGCCAGGCAGCTCTGTCGCAAGCTTCGCGCCGCGCAGGCGCTCGGCCTTGATCCGGACGAGATGCCCCGTAATGCACAGCCGCCTTCTCGCGCAGCGATCCACCCACAGCGCGAGGTCTGCATCGAGCAGCTTCGAGGCGTGGTTGAGCGGGAACTTGGTGGAGAGTCGCGCTGGATCGGTGCGCACGCGTTTGATAAGCTCGCTGATGCTCGACAGAGCTGGCGCGCGAGGAAGAGCAAACCCTGAGTGTGCCCACTCGCCAATCTCACTCAGCGTTTTGCTCTCGCCACTGGTGTGGTGCGCATACAGCGCTTGCTGCTACTCGCGCGCGAGCCTCGCCAGCTGAGCGCGCTGGGTCTTCATGATCGCTTTCGGCATGGCTCACTGCCAATCGTTTTGTGTTCCGTGTGACTCGCTGCCAACCGTTTCGGCAGATGTGCATTGGCATTGATGAGCCCTTTCGAAAATGATGATATCAAATCAATAGGGTAATTTTTGCTCACAGGTTTCGTTTGAGCGGGGAAGGGTATACACTAGGAACAAAAACAAAAAAATGAGCACAACCAACTGTGATGATGATAAGGCGGCTCGATTGACGGATTATCCTAGTTCTCTTCTGCCGAGACTCGATAATACGTACTGTATCAGTGTGAGTCTACTAGTGAAGTTGAGTCTGGAAACCCGTTGGATGGTCTCGACCGGGATGACGTAGGTGACAGCACAACCTACAGTACAGTAACGTTATGGTAACAAAAAACAAAAAATACAAAAAAATACAGTTTACTAAATAAATTTAGGGAAAATCTCAGAATGGGACTCAAATTCTCTGGATTTTTTCCAGAGCTTTACCGGAATCTGAGATGATCTAGTGATCCTGAAATTATTTTCCGACATTCGACCATTCAGCGAACCTTCTGGCGACCACAACAAAATTAAAAGCTGATTTTCGGTGTTTTCTCGATTTTTACGAAAACCAAAATAATTTTGTGTCGCTCGTAGAGGTCAGGATGGATATATGGCTGTCCTCGGAACACATCGCCCCAGAATGATTTTCGACAAGCAAAATTCATTCCACATTTCTATTTTCTCCAAATAATCGGTCATAAGTGGTACCTTTTTGAGGAGGGTGTTGCTCGTTTGGGAAAAGATGACGATTTTCGCTCTTGTTGAGAAATGTCTGTTCTCGGCAGACATCCGGTTAAATTCGATTTATATTTCCCATTCACCGCACATAGGCCCTTACATCGGGGGTGATATAATCTACCACCACCGAATCGTGTATATAAGGATTGTTGATTGATTAGACTGTGGACCCTAGAACCATTCTCAACCGAGTGTTGAAACGCTCAAGACAGAAGCGTTCACATGCTTCAAGTGCTGATGGGGTCGACTGCGCAGCAAAGCGGTAGCAGGCGTTGGAGAACGGCCTTGTGTGGGTCGATGTGGTGCTTCCTCGTTTGTCTATATCGTGACAGCTCGCGCTTCGCCGGCGCAGTGGCAAACGTAAGCTCAAGTGGGTAGAGAACATTGTGTTGCGTTGCTGTACTCTCACAATGGGAAGTACATAGTGTGGCTCTGGAGTAACAAACGTCGCTGTCAGTACACGCGCGACTGTCGGTCATACAAACGTGCGTTACTGACATGGGAGCGTCCGACAGTTGCGACGAAAGCGAGGCGCGAGAGGCTAGAGCTCGTGTAGCAGCTACCCCAAAGGCTTCTTAAACGTAGACATCTTGAGGTTCTCAAGCGAGGCGCTCACGTCGACGCAACTTCGACGCTGTTGCGCCGTGAGTGTCTCCCTTCAGCAGGGGTGCCTTATAGCAAGTGGGTAGTATATCGAGCGACATAAACGCTGCGCTTTCGCAGCCCAATGGCGGTGCCACCACCAGTGCCTGCGTGTTCAACCACTGGACTGCTATTTTCCTTCACTGAAACGAGATTATGCGGGCTCCGCGCGCGTTTCACCGGCGGATACTGGGACACAACTGCTCAGCAAATTTTCGCAGTATGGATGCACACAATGGTGACAGCACAACGCCAGCGATGTGCGCTATTCGTGAGATCACTTATACAGTGTGTTAGCAACTACTGAACTCTGTGCTGACACTGCGACGCGGTTTGCCTGCTGCTTGGTTAATATCAGCTTTGTGTATGCAAGTTGAACGTGCACGAGTGTTTATCCCGCCTCCACCCACTTGTCAACCACTTCGCTATGAGCGACACCGCGTTCGTCGCGTTCGAAGCGCGTTGGGAGGCTTAGCGATGGCGCCGCCATACGCAACACACAGTCACTCTCTCGCAGCAGGCGGCAGCGGTCGTAATGCAAACAGCAACGCCTACAATTCATGACAGTGGGTGCACGCCGGGGCGCGGTCACAGTTTCTACTGAGCACCCCGTTTTGGCCATTTACTAAAGAGCCTAAAAACGTGAACTGAACCACCCAATTCCAGAGCTTCCCCGAGTTACAGGAACGGCATTGTTATACATGGACCGGGAAAGCGATACTGTAAATGTACTGCCCCACACCGTCAGAATTGCTTGCTCAGAGACAATGATGCAAAAGTGGCTTTCCGTTTTTGTTCTATTTCGGTGACAGCAGACCACAGCATCTTCAGATAAAAGGGCAGATAGAAGGGTAGTCAGAAATGTAATCCGATTATTTCGGGATATCTGCTGAGGACAGACAATTCTATACAAGGGAAAGATTTGTCTACCACCAGATCGAGCAACAATCTCACCAAAAACGTACCGTTTAGGACTGATTATTATGTGAATTTATGAATGTGGCAAGAATGTTCCCTGTATAATATTAGTTTTAGGAGATGTCTTCCAAGGACAGACGTAGACCTCTTCGAAAGACCTGGAGTTATTTTGAGCTTCTGTTTTTTTAAGAAATTTTGTCGAGATATCTAGAAAAGGTCGCATGAAGGTTACCCGAACGGTCAAAAATCAGAAAATATTTTCAGAAGAGGTAGGCCAAGTCAGATCTCAGAATAGCTAGAAAAGTACCAGAGAATACAAAATAAAAGTTGCGGACTTTTTCGGGAGAGCTCATTCATTTTTGATACTAGTGACCTCGAGTGAGATTGTTCAAGGCCTCAACTTTTTACCGGTATTTGAGAAGAAACTCGATCTCGCAGCGTTCAGATGCCGATATATCTACAGCGCATTCAAATACCGCGAACCTGTTCAACACCAATCCTTCAATCTCCCATATGCTAAGAGCACAAGCATGTTAGGCATGGAAGTGAATTGTTATTCTTCACCCCCACAAATTTGATCGCTTGTCCAAGCTGCAAACACAACCAAGCAAGTCACATGTGTTCGTTCAGTAGCGAGAGAGTGACTTTGACGCGACGACGAGATTCAAGGGACACCTGTTGTCATTTGCATTCCATCCTGTTTAGACCAATCCCAGTGGCATTTATATATACATAAATTTGAGCGGTTCGCACTTGAAGCCAATTCGAAGGTATGACAGTCGAATAAACAAGGGGCAATAGGGGTGTTCAATTTGGCAGCAGCAAGTCCCTTTTTTATGGCAGCAAGTCGAACTTTATTTCGTGGCCTATGATTGGCTTGACAAAAAATCGCGAACAGAATCAAAAAGCGATCAGCTCGACAGACAGCAACAACAACATATTTTTCTAAGTGACTTCACGGCTGCGTACCAAGTGATGACTGCAGCATGACTCACATGTGAAAGCATACCATACGTCCAGCCCACCAGGTAATCAGCAAAGCAATAGCGCCATCCGCTCAAACTACCGATGTAATTGTGGTCATGCACACCTTCATCCACCGTGGTGCTAGTGTTGGTATGGCAGCCGTTTAGAGTACCGAGTAGCGAGAAACCATTCGAGCTATGCGATGACGCACTCGCCCACGCCGTCCTCGTACTCACGGACACCACCTAGAGATCTTCGAGGACTGCGTGCTCTGCGCGCGCGCCCAATCGAAGGTCGAAGGTTTCATGGCGCTGCGAGTTGCGTGGCATAAAAAATGAAGTTGCTGCTGCTGTTTGCAAAATAGGGGATTCAATTTGCTCGGTATGTGATTGGCTACAACGACACTTACAGATTGCTTGCGGAAATTATTTTCGACTTGCTGCTGACAAATTAAAGAACCCAATTAGGGGTCTTCAATTTGGCAATATCCAGAAGAGGGACTTCAAACGACAGAAATATCAATACAAGGACTTGTCTCAGAGGTGGTACTTGGTGTGGTACACAAATGTCAAATTCTCTGTGGCTCCGAACAGGCCACACATCACCAGCGGAAGTCACAGACGCAGACGTCAATAAGTCACTCCGGGTATGTGTGGTGGAGTGCCTTAATTTGCGTGTGTATTTCGTGGGGTGATGGGAGCTGTGCGTACGGTTTCAGTAATGTGTTGGCGAGCTGTGGCATCAAGCCTGAAACGTGACGTCCAGTGTGTGGCGTTATAAAAGCGTAGCAGCGACTGGGTGGCATCTTGCGTGTCGGATCGCGCGCGAAGCGGGAATTGGTAACATTAAGATAGTATCACAGAGGGTTTGGCGCTAAGTGTGTGACATTGAGCATGTGGTGGCGAGTTGGTGTGGTCAGGTGTGTGGGTCGAGTATTTGCCGCCAAACGATCGGAATTGTGTGAGTGTATTGAGTGTTTGATGCTGAGCTTTTGGCATCGACTGTGTGGTGGTGAGCTGGCTGAATCAAGCGCGTGTCGTTGAGAGTTTTATGCTGAGGGTGTGTCGTGTATGTGGGACGTCAAGCGCGTGATTGGCGGGCTGTTGGAGTCGAATGTGTGGAGTGGTGTATGATGCGCCAAGCGCGTGGCGTTGGGTGTGATGTGCTGAGCGTGTATCAGTTGTTTTAGGCGGCGAGTTGGTGTTGTTTGTGCGGGGTAGAGGGAATAGTGGTGTATTGGTTGCATCCAGCTGGCTACTGCCGTTATTCTGAGGGCCAATGTGAGGTGCCGAGCGGTTGACAACATACTGATATGGCGAGCTGGTGTCTCTGAGTGTGATGGTTGTGGGGTGTCAAGTTCTCGACTTCAAGCTTCTGTGCAGCGTTCATGTCGTCGAGTGCGGGCTGTCGAATGTGCTGTGTCCCGAGCTGTTGGCAACAACCTGCTGCGCGGCGCTGGTACCATTGAGAGCGCTTCGACGAGTGTGAGAGCTTTGGATCGAGCGTGGGATAGTGTGTTGGCTGCATCAGCAATGTCGCTACGAGTTTCGCGGGTGTTTAAAGCACGTGAGTCAAGCGTGTAGATTGAAACGTGCTGCAGCGTCGACTAGCGTGTGATTGACAACATTCTCCCTATACGTCAGCCGTAGGTATGGACGTATGGATTTACAAAAGAGTGAACTCTACTCTCGTTCTCTCACCTTCCTCTTCGTCTTCATCATTTGAGCTTGAGCTTGATGCATGGCAACATCATGTGCCGTTGGGTGCACTGCGGAGTATTAATCGGTGCGGATCGTGGATCCCGAGGTTTTTCACCCAGCCATTTCAACGGAGCTATGGAACTTTCTTCTTCATGGCTTGGCGCGGCGTGGACAGCTTAGCGAATGTATGTTCAGATTCGTTGAGGAGATTTTATCTGACCGCGAGATCTGGACGTGCGTGTTCGAGAAACGTCAAAGCCGTTCGCAACAAGGTGCGAGCTGTCGCATACTGTGAGGAGGTTGTGGCCGCCACCGCCAAGTTTGCTTGCTGTCATAAGATGGCGGTATGGTGTGCGGTGCATGCCGTAGTCCGGACAGGAGCACTCGAGATCGTGCAAGTTGCCCCGCTGACACATCGTGCTTGTCGAGTCGACAAAAAGGTTCTTCTCAGAGCTCCGAAGAACTCCGTACGCACCAGTAGCCTTTGCGATCTCTTCCAAAGGCCTTTGGCGTAGGGGGTGAGGAGTGGGTTGTATCATCCCCATGTTTTCACCAACTCGGCGCGCTCACGCACTCCTTTCGTGAATGTGTCAGCAGCTGATTGCAGCGTCGCTGCAGGGGAACAGGAGCGGACGCCGGACGCGGCCATCGACGAGTTTTCGCTCTCGATGAAATTCGGGTTCGTCAGCAAAAGAGAGGGGTTGTTTGTGATCTGCCAGCGGGCGGACGTTGGGACCGTAGTGTGATCGCGAACATGACCCATCACAGGGGATCAATTGTGTGCAAGCATGATTTGCATTCGGCACCCAAAGTTTGTGTAACCTTTTTTTAGCGCAGTCCCATATTTGTCTTAAGAGTAGGAGGCCGTAACAGCCCACCGCAGGTTCATCGACAGCACCGTGGCTACACCGAATCGCTTTCGCACGTTTCGAGCGATGCGGACCGTGAAGTATTTGAGGTTCAGATCACCCCAGTCGAGGAGTTGTGTGGCAAATCTGCGGCGTCGATTAGCCTGCCACGGTCGCAGAACTCGGGTTTAGAGATGAACTACACCGCAGCCTGGCGACACACACCCATCTACCAGCTGATATTGCTGATGTCCACTTGGTCGACCACACCATATACTGTGGGACATTTGAGCCATTGCCATCTTGCCCCACAAGTGAGAGGATCACTCGACAAAACCACTAGTGCTTTGAAAGGGCACCATCGATTCCGAGTACGCGAATACGCGATCGCGTGCTTTCGATTGCGACGCTGAGACCAACTAGCGCGCATAGAAATTTGGCGTCTTGGTCAACAGAGAGACCGACCTTGGCGGCGGAATTCTCAGTGCGGAACGCTCGCCGGCAGGGTGTGATCGTGAAGAACGATTCTTCCCAGTGAACGTCTGTTAAGACCGATGCTGCGGCGACCGCTCGGGAAACAACACTTCGGTGTCTTTGCACGTTCACAGCATCGTGGTGTTGCAGCAGGTGAGTGTACAGTATTGGCCGGCAGGAATTGGCTAGTTAACAGCGATCGCCGCCGCACATGTTGGAAGCAACTGGACTTGCCGCTCAGTTGGTCGGCAGTACGATGCTCATATGTCGCTGTGGAACCCAACCACTCTCGAGAAACAGTACTCCATTCGCGAATCGGTCTCCTCGACGCGCGGGAGCTTTACTTGCCATTCGAGACGCGTCCGAACACATGTATCGAGGCCACCTGCCACCACCGCTTGAGGTTTGCTACACCTTTCTACCGAAATTGAAGTCGTAGTCGCTGATAAAGTACGTGGCTTCTCGCATTGTAGCACATCTTGATTCGAAGGAGGGCGTTATACACTCATGAAGTCCCACTAGGTTGAGGAGCTGCTCGCTCGCAATTGCATCTTCTGCACCGACGCCTTGGTCAATGCCTCTCATGACAGATGTCAGAGTGTGCTACTGCAAATCACTGATAAATGCGGCACCTCTCGATGATTCAGTATTGATCGGATATGGAAGGCTTTGCTCATTTTTGTCAAAATCACCACAAAACGTCGTGTAAGAATGACTGGTGATGACAGGGTTGCGAAATGCGAACACAACAACATCGCCGCACTTACACACGATGCCGCAGCAACAAATCCCTCTCAGCTACACGACCGCCAATGTGGTCGACCTTATCAACGAGTTTCTCGTGCTCATTCCGGACGCTATCCAATGCGCTTTTGCCAGCGCTCTCACAATCCCACGAGAAACGCTACATATATACGAGACGAAGCGCGGAGCAATTGCGGTTGTATGCGCGAGCGGCAGAACAAGGGCTGCCACGACAGGTGGAAGCGGCCGGGTGTCAGGGTTGGACGAGATCAAAGACTCTATTAATCTACAACATTGTGGTCTGACATCCCCAACCAAAATCAAATCGCATTGCATTTCTAAATCGGTGCTGCTTCCATCTCAAAACAATAAACTCCGCGACAAAACATACCGCACATCTACAGAAGTGAGTGTAACTTTGTCAATTTTATAGATATGTACATGCTACACTGCGCGTCCAAAATGATAGGGACACCAAAACG
This sequence comes from Globisporangium megalacanthum, assembly GCA_023334115.1. Lineage (NCBI taxonomy): Eukaryota > Oomycota > Peronosporomycetes > Pythiales > Pythiaceae > Globisporangium > Globisporangium megalacanthum. Next base: position 9,447 of record JAASGD010000055.1, read on the forward strand.
AGAACTATGAAATAAATAAAAATTTTGCAAAATTGCGACATCGAAGGAGCTTTTCTCACATACTAAGACTCACAACGAGAGCTTTTTAGTGGTGAAATCTGAGATCAGTTTGACCACTCCATTCACAATAGAGTCACGCTCGTTTGAGTTTTTGTTGTTTTTGGGTCGCGACAAAAATATCGTATACTGGCCGCAACAGAGAATTCAAGTCAAAAACCACAACCTCCTCAAACTGGTTTTGATACCTCATAAATAGTTTTGAAACCGCACACATTCCAAAAAATTGAAATATGCTTGAACAAAACTCAATAATAGTGATCCTGAGTTTCGATATCAGTTAATTGACAGAGATCGGAAATAGCCAATCGAAAACGCGTAAAAGTGCGACTCGGCAGCTAAACCCTTGCCAGCTTATACAAACTAACAGTACTATACACTCCATCATACCGTGTAAGTCGTCAATGCTCGCTGTGATCTTCATGGCATACGGGCGTGCCCCTCATGAGAGCTTCGTGTTCTCCAGCACCCAGTATGTTCTCAGTCTTGACAACCGCTGCAATGAGGGCATAGTAGTGTAGATGTGAGCGCTGTTCGCCAGATACTTACTCGTAATGTTGCTTGATTGCGTCATTGTCACTAACCTCTTGACACAATTCTCTCGTTTTTTGTCACACTCTCCGCCATTGTCTACGACACTCACTGTTCTGCGGTCGATTGCAGCGTGTACCAGATGCACAAGCATCCATACCTGCAGAACAATATTGAAATATTGTATTTGCTGGTACTGAACCTTGATTAGCTGTCTTAGTTGTCATTCCCCAGTTTTCAGCCATAAATCATGGCTGAAAGCGAGGAGTGGCAGCTAATTGTGGATTTGGATTTTCGACATTTACGATCGAGATTGAGCTCATTTTTCCTACTTGCCGATTAGCTACTGCCAAATATGACAACCATTAATGGAAGGAGATTACGAGTCCGGCCACATATATTGTGTCCATTTACTATAGTGAACGAGAACTGTAAAGTAGTTAATTTGACTTGATTTAATTATGCAAGCATTGATCCCGGAAATCGATGTTCCACATCTGTGTGGTAAAAGCGTATGTTTGTTTTTGCCCCAGTTCGTGGTGTGTTACGATCGATCTACGAATCTAAATGAAGCACACTGTACAATAATCAAACCAGTGTGACCAGACGAGCAGAAGGCAGTTTCTCTTTATTTTACCCACATTCAGTAATTTTAACACGGTAGAGCCAAAAATCACACTTTGGAACTATTAATGAGACAGGGGTACAGATAACGACGCTTCCTAACGATAATAACTAAATTGCTTTTGGTTCAAGACACGGGTCGAGCATGAGATACCAAAACGACATATTCGAACACCCAGCTTCAACTTTTTGATGATTTTGCCAAATTACGTGAATTTTTAACCAAGGCGCATGTCAAAACCTTAGCTCAAGCTACGTCCGACCGTGTCGTCGGAGTTCGCGTCCCGTCGGCAAACAGCGTGCAAACACCATCGCGTTGCGCTTCTCGCTAGCGCTCGACCTCTAGCTCAATCTCAATATCTCCACACACACTACATCTGCTGTTTTTGAACGTCCCCGTTACCCAGCGCCCAGAGACTGACAGACCGCCGTTGAGTTCGAAGGCGGAGGGTTGATGGCGAGTAAGAACTCGCCTACGCCATAGTCATGTGACTCTCCACTCATGTGGCAGGCGAGGAAGTCTAGGGGCAGTACTGACGGTCTTTTGGTGTGTTGCGCAATAAAAATGCTCAGGTAGTAGCCCCACGCTCGATCATCTGTTCACACGTTTTGCTGCATGATGTAGAAATGTCGAGAGGAGAAGCACGAGATCTCGTCTTACACAATGATCCCATTAGAAGATTCACGTAGTATAAACAGGCCGGGTAGTTTCATGCCTACACAGGACGAGCGCTCATACACCCTCGTGTTAATACAATCCTCGTTGCATGTACGAGCACTGATATAAACTTACCGTCGGCTAGCACCGACAAAAAAACAGTCATTATTGCTGAATGACGCTCCATTACACGCACTCGGGCGTCTCCTTCACCATGAAGTTCCCAACAGCCCCGCATGCGTGCCCTGTTAACCCCGGTCTCGCCAATGGTAATGATGTTCGCTGCCCCAGCGTTATGTTCTTGCGCCAGAAGTCACTACTAAAGCGGCCGTGTGTTTCTTTCAGCTTGATCTGCCGCTGCTGCTCAGCGCACAAATGAATACAACTAATGCATACAACGAAAGCCAGCGCATTCAATAGTGTAAATTCTTACCACAGCTCGAGTCAGAGTGCGTGGAGAGGCCTTGTCTGTTGCGCGAAGCGCTACAACAATCGAAACTGCACTTTGACGGCGCTTGTCTTGATGGTCTTTTTCGGTAGACGAGGTGGAAAGCGGTCAATTCAGGGATATTGTGCCTAATGAATGTGGTCATCGTTCCCGTTGCTAAAAAATTCACACACACCATAAACATCATCACTAGCACAATTAGACGAACGCGCTGAGTTATCCTTGCCAACCACTCTCACCTTATCCTATCGACAAACGTCCTTATTGAACTACAGCAGCTCACTGGTGAAGGGGATGCACACCAGCCGCCTATACGTGGATGACGGTGTCGATACTGGACCCTTAACCCTACCAAGATTATTTGCCTCATGTCATCTTGTATAAAACAAGATACGTGTCGTCTGCAAGTTTGTATGTAGTTAAAACACGATCAGATTACCTGACGAAGTGGTCTCGTTTAATGTATTTCCATCTTGTATATTTTGATAGTATTTTTTATCTACAAGATGAGCGAATGGCATCTTGCATTTGAACAATGGAGAATACAAGATATTCGCAAGGTACCACTCTTGTGTGCGTTTATATCCAATTATTCAGTGGTGACGATACCAAGACCTCCAAACGAAGCTAAAAGTTGAACAGAAAGAGCACGACAGTGTCTGCAAGGAACTGGATGATCATCAAAGGTGCTTGGCTTGAGGATCACAACGCACACACCAAGCAAAGCTCATTCTCAAAAGAGCGGCCTCGAGTACACCTGCCACACACACCTCACCCAGGAAGACCAGCACCACTTACATCCACACACGTGCTCGCAACAGAAACACCCATAGGCGCTCGCAACAGCACTCTTCCGCGCCGGCATCCACTCGCGCCGACACCCGCTCACACCGGCACTTTTGCACGCAGGCACGCTTGCACACCGGCATCCACCCACGCCGGCGCTCTTGCCCGCAGGCACTTTCGCACGCCAGTACCCATGCACGCTGGCATCCACTCACGCCGGCACCCGCTCACTGCGCTCTCGCTGCCAACCACACATTTGCGCACAGAAAAACACGCTTACACTCACGCTTTCGCCCACTCACTTTCTCAAACGCCGGCACACACCGGCACACGCTTGCTCACGCCGGCACACACTTGCTCACGCCGGCACACACTTGCTCACGCCGGCACCCCCTCAGTCACACAAAGAATCACACCAGTACCAACCCACTCACACGACGACTCACCGACTCGCTCGAAGACTCACATCGACGCTAAAGTTCTCCCACTTCATCACAGTCCCGCGGTATCAGCGCCAACATCTGCTTGTGCAGCAAAGTCATGAAGTCTGCGCGCTTCAGTGCTCGAGGGCCAGCATCCTTGAGCCGCTGCGCGTGTGTCAAAAAGCTGTTGACTATCGCCAAGTCTACAAGTCCAAACAAAAGGGACTTGTAGTACTCCCGAAACCTGTTCTGCAGCTGCAGAGAGTATCTCTGCAGCCGCAGCTGGTCGACCCCACCCATGCGCTCGTGGCAGTGGGTGATGGTCCTGGGTAGGCCACTGTTACCAATTCGCAGCCGTTCCTGTTCGCCACGCGTGCCTGTTCACACCGCCCTTTGCGCCGGACGAACCGGTGCTGAGGTAGTGCACCGATTTCTTGTCCATCCAGCTGAGGGCCACCATCGCCGGCACGTCGGTGGAGCGCGCGAGCTTGAAGGCACCCTCGGCATGTCTCGAAGTCAAGTCTTGCGATGTTCTGCCACATCCTTGAAAACACCAATGCCGTTTGTGCGGATTGTGCCCACTACGTAGAGCTACATTGTCGGGAGTTGTGAGAAGAGCGCGAACGATGTGTAAAACCGGTCGACCACAATCACGCATCATGCAGTAGGTGTTGGCGCGAGCACGTGGCGCATGTTGCGCACCACTGTCACTGGTCCCGTCTTGGTGTCCAGGCTGCCATCGTCGACGTCCTGGTGCTTGGCACCCATATAGATCTCAAATGTACAAGATGCCACGTGCCAGTCGCGCGCATCTTGTAGAAGGCAGTGTAGCAGTCAATGTACCACATCTTGTAGATCAATATCTTGTAGATCAGCAGGATATGGGTACGCACGCACCGGTAACAGTATGCTGTCCCGGCATCACACGCCATAAACGTCCTCGTCCCCCAGCGGATGGGCTTGTCCGGGATGTAGGATGTTCTTGATTGCGTCATGCGACTGCGTTCGTCCGCGAAAGCCGTCTTCGTGATCTCAGGAGCTCATCTCGTCATGGTGCGCTCTCGTCTTCACGACATGGCGCACTTGAAAGCGGACGCGCCATGCCGGGAAGATACAACAAACTCCTAAAGGGAGAGCCATGGGGTCTGCTATCGCCACCACATCTACCTGTATTAAAACGCCAGTCGCTGCGATCCTGGTGTCCGTCCTGTCGATACGTGATATTAGTTTATGCTCAAGGTTGTTAAACTGACCTGAGATTCAGCCATTGCAGGCAGTCGTCGTTACATATCGCCTCCGATCTGAGCACTCCTTTTAGTACCTACCTGTTTGTTCAGCGCTCTACGAGGGCCTAAAACTTGCATTGCTTCGTTGCGTATGACGCTAGGTCAGACTACGGCTACGTCTGTTCGGTTTCTGCCATATTTATAATTTCCTGTCGTTGTGGTCACGATCATTCACGCCTGAGCTGTGAGGGTGCATGCACGGGTGGGGTCTATTTCTTGCTGCGGTTTGCTTTTGAGGTGTTGTGTTGTGTTTTGTTGGGTTGTGATGCGCTGTGGCCACACCACGTACTTATTATTTGGTCATTCATGCCATCAGACTTGAGTAATAGTATTTTTAAGTCCTAAAATAGTAATATTTGAAAGTACTATTTGCTATTTGAAATTGAAAAGGCGTAGTATAGTAGTACCATACTACACCTTTTCAAGTTCAAATCGTGGAAGTTTCAACTCAAGTCGGGAGAGCAAAAACTCAAACTGTAAGCTTCGTAAAATAATACCTGTTGTACTTAAAACCTGTTACAGTCCTACTGGCATATCCTCTACGTCCCACACTTGTTGATATAACTTGAGTGTGTGCTGAAAGCATGTCGCGCACAACTCAGAATTCGCAACACTCCGCAGACAGAGATCCGCAGCGCGCTCGAGAAAGCGTGCGTGATGAGCCTTGATCATCACCCAGGCAGAAGCAACGCAAGAATTTCAGCTCTGTGAGCGTCAAGATAGCGCTTCACCTCCACTTTGAATGCGGAGAAAATATTTTCAATTGGGTTCAGCTTCAGGGAATATGGACCTAATCTCAGTAACGCAGCGCTAGCAAACTCACTGTCCTCGAATACAATCTCAAGCCCATGGTGGCAAAGGGCATTGCCGACGACGAGCAGCACTCTCGATAGACCAATCGTCTCGCTGACGCGTCGCAGGCAGCACACGACGCACTATGTCATTGCAGTCCTCCTTCTTCAACGGCCCAACCCGGCGCTCCCAGAACTCCAACCCATCCTTTGACACGCATGCCACCACATACATGTTCTCGCCGCCTGAGATTGTGCGGAGAGACTGCGCACGAGCGCCAATCTTTGCTTTGCCGTACTTTCGTGAGCACCACACATTGTAGTTGGTCTCGCCGAGGTATATAACAACCTCGCCCTCCGCAGTTTAGTCGAGCAGCGAGCGCAGATACTCGCGACACTCGATCTTGTCCTCGATACGGTTCATGTAGTTGGGCAGGTAGTGGACCTTCTTGAGCAAAAAGTAACGGCTGTCGAGCGCTGTCTTGACGGTCTGTGGCGATACCTTGAGCGCGAACGCCGCTTCCGGGCATGCCACCATCTCGACTAGAGTCGCGTGCGGGTTGCGCTCAAAGAGTGCTTCGATGTGCACAAGGTGCTCGTCTTGCACGCGCTTGTGCCGCAAGCCACCCCAGCTGCCTTGTTCAGGCTCCCACACGCCGCTTAACCTTGCAGCCGACACCCAGTTTGCTGCCGTGCCCATGTTAAGCTCATGAGCTTGAGCGACAGTCCTCCAGTTGCGGACGTCTCTTGCTGCAGCGAGGACGCGAAGCTTGGCGGTGTGGCGCTGGACACGGCTGCTGCTGGCCATTTGCTTAGCGGTGGTGGTGGTGGTGAGGGTTGCGGAGTTGTTGCAGTGCGTGTTGCAGGTCAGAGAATGAGTGTTGCGGTCGGCGAAGTTTGAGTGGCGCGCGACGCGCCTGTTGTGAGCCGTTCGTTTCGCCAACTTGATCACCTTTTTCCAAACTCTCAAAAATAGGCGTTCTATTTTGTAGGTCTCACGTTTTGAGTTTTCACTCTCATGACATGAGTTCGAACTTATCACGATTTGAACTTGAAAAGGTGTATTTTCATAAAATCATCCATACTACTACATTAATATTAAATAGTAATACCGAGATGTCAAAAAGTACTAGCTATTCCTATTTTGACTGACTAGTTCCAACACATGTAATTTCCAGCATCTACAGACCATTCTGCCCAAAGTCTGCATGGTCAAAACCACGCATTGCGACGACGAGAGATCATGCTGTGTCAAACAACTACCTGGCTGCATACTGAATGACTATTTGTCTGTCCATCAATAAAATATTCGTAGGAATGACGTACTAGCCCCTACACATCATTCAGTATCTTCAGCAGCAAGTTGTTTGATGAAGAAGAGTTCAACAGGAGGGATCAATTAATACTTGTGTGTATTTTTACCTCTAGGATTCTCTAAGTTTGTGTCAACGACCTGAGTCTTGCCGCTTCTGTAATACTTCAAAATACAGACTGTACTCACCACTGACGCAAATATTTCTCGTCCCATTTGGGACCCAAATAAGAGAGACTCTCCCATACTACGTAGTACATCCATTTGAGAAGATGCTATCAGTGGGCAGTTGTCTGTAGATTTTGTCCAGTGGCGGGCACAACACGAACTGAGGAAAACTGTAATTTATTATATTTTTAACTCCGTTAAATATTATTTCTAAAACAGTACAATGTCAATATTACTATAATACTTTAATATAGTACTTTTGGGCGATGGATAGTATTATCGTAATATCAAAAAGCAGTTCTACATCGGATAGTGTACTACTATACTATTGGCATGCCGTTTTGGAAGTGCTACTCAACTGTGCTTGTCATTTCCTTGACTTAAACGAGCCTGTGATAACTTATTCGCAGTAAACTTCAAGAGTTTTATTGAAATGGTCGTGTGAACATCGGGAGTATTGACTGTACTGGAGTCATGTATTGGACCAGGCCTAACGGTGACAAAATGTTGCTCGTGCAGTCCTACATTATACAGTCAATTCCATCCATTTGCGCAATGAATTTCAGACAATGCGCACTAAAAACAGTAATCCCCCCAAAAGCGATACTGCGGTCAGAGACGCTTTTTGCAGAAACAGACATTTCAGAATGCGCAAAAATTTTGCAGCGCCTAGCGAACGAAATCGAAAACACTGTGTGCTCCACCTCCACTTAAAAAGCCACGACGGCGAGCTATAGCAGGAAGCACGCGGTCATCAGGTACCGGCGCGTTTTAAAGGCTGCATCAGCTAATTGAGAACTGAGCCACATGACGAAATATCTTGGCCTGCGCAGGGCAGCCATTCGTTAACTGCCTGTCAACTATACGATCACCGAATATTATTCCTCAGTATCTCTTGCTAGATGCAGGTTCTCTGTAGAAGTGGCGACAAAAGAGCAATGCTAGCGCGCTTTCAGCCACACGCTTTCCTTTAACGAGGAGGCTTTCATCTTTGTGAGACTTGCCAGTACTAGTATAATAACATGAACTTGAGGGAGGCTTTGCTTTGCCAGTTATCATCGTATCAAATATTTTGAATTTGAGTGGACATTGTCTGAAACTCATTAAGCTAATGGATGAATTTGAGCGCGTAATGGTGTAGTATTACGTGATGCATTGTATCAGTGCCGTGCTATGTCTGGTGAGGCTTCAGAATTAAAGTCTAGTGGGGATCAGCATCATGTTAACCTTGATGATAATCGCCTTTTAAAATGGGAGGCCAGTTACATCACTGTCCCCGCCTTGTAATACACATATTGAAAGACGACGCCGCGAGGATTGTTGCTTAAAGATGATATTGCAAAAGCGGCTTTTCGTTTTTATAGTTTTTCGGTAACAGCAAAACACAGCATCTTCCAACACAAGAGCAGATACAAGGGTAGTCGGAAATGTAACCCGAACATTTCGGATGTCTGCGGAGGACAAACATTGGAATACAAGAGACCGATTTGTGTATCTCCCCCAACAAGCAACAATCTCGGATTGTTGCTTATTCGGCGCGGTGGTAGACAAATCTCTCGCCAAAACGTACCATTTATGACCAATTATTATGTGCAATTATGAATGTTGCAGGAATTTTTCCTGCACGAAATTGATTTTACGAAATGTCTTCCGAAGACAGACCTCTTCGGACGACCAGAAATAATTTTCAGTTTCTGATTTTTCAAGAAAAACTCTCGACATATCGAGATACAGACTGTATCACTGTCAGTAAGGTCGCGTGAAGTTTTCTGGAAAAGTCAAAAATAAAAATCATTTAGAAAAGGTTGACGAGTCAGATCTCAGGATTGCTATGGAAAAATTCCAGATAATTTACATTACATTTTTGTCCAAAATGATTGGCGATGTTGACCTGTTGACCTTCAGTACCTGTCCATCCACAAGAAAGTAAAACCGATCTCTATACTTGGCAGTTTTGATGTTCTGGTCTTGGTTCGGCGTCTTCTCGAACAGTGATGCCAGCACTCTTCTATCCTCGACAAGCAAGCTTACATGATGACAGCGTCGTTGACGAACCGCAATGCGCAGGTGATCCCCAATCCGACGATCGCCGATCTCGGGCCGCGTATTCAGCATGTGTCTTCATCCCGCGGCGGCGGCCGCCCGGTCGAGCACCGCGCAACTCGACTCCAAATCGCTCATGCTGCGTACAACTGGGTTGCGTGGTTCTTCATCATGACAATGGTGCTGTCCCAGTTTCTCGGGATCGCCTGGAACACTGTGAAAGCGAAGGACGACAGTATGTTTGGCCACGATCCGAGTCGTTCGGGCCTTCTGCCTATCGACGGATTCAACGACGAGCCATACACCGACCGCGTGATCGCGTGCGTGGCAGAAGGACGACACTACCGAGCAGCTCAGGTCAGTGTGCTGCTCGCGAGCGCAAGCACAGCGACAGTCGTGGACACGACAGGGGTGTCAGTGAGTGGTTACCGCCTTGTGCAGCGTGATGGCCTGGTGGTCGACGCAGACAAGATCGAGTTCTTCGGCGGCGTGTGCTCGCTCATCGCAACGACTTTGCCCGCGATCACGAGCTTCTGCCGTGCACTTGGCTACGACGTCTCTGCAGACGACAGTTTGCAGGTGCTGAACGGTGTGAACAGCCTCACAACCGAGCTGATTGTGTCGTCACTGCCGGTTCTGATCATGCCGTACTGGGACAACTCTCCGTACGCGCGGTTCGCAATCCCAGGAGCCGACGGCGCTGCGTGCATGTTTCGGCTGATTGGCAAGTACAATGATCCCGAACTCGTCGCGACCGGGTTCCGTGGTGTGAATCGCACCATCCGCGACGCGAAGACAGCCGAGTGGCTGGGGCGGCCTGGTGGCGTCTGGAACAACGGCTGGTACGAGGATCGCGTCGGTGAGAAGTGGTACTCGGACGTGCTTGAGACCGACGTGGCGAACGCGACGCTTGGGATTCCGATGCGGCAGTTCGACTCCGTCTCAAGCAAAGAGCTGGACTGTGTGCACACAGTTGTGTGCAGGGACATCCCACAAGTCGACCACTGGGGCACGAAGCTCCGCACGGCCACGCAGCCGACGAGCGTCATTTCCGTCACGATCTCGAACGGCAATCGCTTCGGTCAGTTCTTCTACCGCCGGACCGGGGTCCGGACCGTGACCAGCACGTACGACTGGGAGACGCTCGTGTCGAACATTACCATCGCCGCGCTACTCGCTCGGTGGTTCGTGGTCATGTACGCCCTTCAGAACGGGTATTTTCAAAACCCGAGCAGCCAGTGGCACAACGCGGGCGTCGGTTGCCTCGCGAACTCGAAGAGCTTCAACCTGCTCCCGCTCGCGCTGCTTCCGAAGCTCAAGGCCACGCTCACGGCGTTCTGGACAGTCGGATGTGATGCCGAGGGCGAGCAGAGAGCGCTCGCAGACGCGTGGTATGTCGTGTACCCGGCCATTGTCGAACTCGTGCTCCTAGTCTTCAGTTTGCTCAACATCGTCGCCAAAGTGCAGCGGCGGCGGGTCTCAGACGTGCCGTTCGGACCGACGGTGGTCTTCTTCTGCTTGATGCACCGGTTCCGAGCCGAGATCGCGCTGTACAAGTGGTTCGGGATTGATGGCCGCGTGCCGGCCATCGTCCGCTCGAGCGAGATCGAGCAGATGAGTTTGCTCGACTTCTTTACGACGGATGTGTCGTTTCGAGTCAACGGTGGCGTCACAGCACTCTTCGTGGCCAAGCTCGTGGTGCTGGGCTGCAACGTGCTGCCGCTCCTGTGGCCCCGGTGCTGCAGAAAGCGAGTGAAGGCGACCGACTTGCCGCCTCTCGGGATTGAGAGTGCGCTCGCTGTCGTGTGCTCGAACCTCGGTGGCTTGGGGACCTCTTCGATCTACGAGTACGACCTCCGTACTCCGTCCCGTCCCCGATTGGGGCTGAACCCGTACGAGCTGGTGCGACTCGGCTACGTGGTGTACGGCGACAAGTTCCTTATGTCAATCGACGACTGGGAGATCGTGACGTCGCTGTGGCTCTTCCAGCGACTCTACTACCTCTGGAACCACCGCGTGTCGCTCTTCACGCTCCACGACGAGAAGGACGCCAAAACCGTGAGCAGTTCCCCCGTCATGTGTCGTCTGGACGACTCGCGTCTAGGATCGATCAAGTGGTGGCAGGTGTCTGCGATCTCCATCACGTAAGGTGGCACGAGATGGAAACACCAGCGCTTGGGTGAGGAACGATATTCGGTTGAATGCTACTATGACTACGATTACTTGATTGCGTCAGTGTGCTAGTCCTCGCTTTGAGCTGTCGCCGATGGCTCAGGCTTTCAAACAGCAGAGCGTGACGCATACGCGTCGAGCGAGGCACTTCTTCATCTTGGGGAGCGCGTGCTTGTGCGTCTGCTGCGTCGTCCCACCCATGACCACAAGGTCGCCGTTCTGGAGCTCCAGTTCGAGTCGCTCGACGACACCTCGCGCCGCAGTCGCACTTTTCAGTACCGGTGCCTCGCTCTCCCCTCCTCGCTTTCGCTTCGTACCGTGCTTGGCCGAGAACACAAACTTCCGCGTCGCTCCGAGCGAGAGTGAGAAGACTGGCGAATGCAACAAGATGTGACTGTCTGCGTCGTCGTGGGGGCCAATGTAGTGCTCGCCGTTCGCGTACCAGTTCAATAGTGCGCCGCGTAGGTAGCTCTGGGACGTAGTCGGGTTCACCAGCATCGCTTGCATGGTCCCCACGGCCTGTTGCAGTAGTGAAGGTAGCGGCTTGGCTTCAAACGTCGTGCTCGACGAGTACATGGTCACGTCGTACGCTTGATGAAACCTCGGCGTGCGCACGTCACGGCCGTACATCTTGATCGTGCTTGGCTGCGGAGGGTGCAGCTCCCAGACGCGCTCAAACCACTGCGCGTAGGTGGCGTCCTCCACGTCCGAGCCTTCGCTATCAGCAAACAACGCTCGAGAACCGACCACGCTGTAGATCGATCGATACCAGCGCGGCACATGGAGCACCCAGCTGGCGTTGTCGGGTGTGAGGAAGAGCACTTTCGTGTCCGCGAAGACTCGCTCCATCGCTCTGTTTACAGCGTCGACATTGTCGTCGTCGATGACTGCGATGAGTCTCGTAAGGAGCACGGCAGTGGCAGCTCGTACACTCGCAGTAACACTCGAGGATGAAAACTGAGCAGCAGCCGGAGAGGGAGGCATCTTTGACGAGGAGGCCATTGTGTGTACTTTGTCCATACTGTGTGGCACTGCAGGAATTTTGCGAATGCTGTGACGTCGTCATTTTATTCTGGAAGCACTAACATATCAGATACCGGTATTAGAACAAAATTCTGTGTTCTTGTCAGTCCTTTCATTACCAGTACACTACAGCGATCAACCGTTCGCCTTGGTGGCGATCTCAGACACCACGCACGCGATGGCTGCAACAACTCCAAGTGCGATACTGAGCCAGAGAAGCCAGCGTGTCGCGTTGCTGTGGTCGTTGCTGGCGATCGCAAACTTGGCGCAGCAGGCGGCCGGCACGACGAACACGAGGGCGATGCCAGCAATACCTCCAGTCACGCCCAGCATCGTCGCGATATTGACGTCCTTCGAGTGCGCAACGACCTGGATCAGCACCGCTAGGATGACGAACGTCACGGCGATCTGGGTGCGGGTGTAGCTACCCCGACTGCCAGTCTTTTCGAGCGTTGACTCGTATCCGGACGTGGTTTGGCTCGCAGGAGACGCCTCCTCAGTGGTCGCGCTTGCGTACTGCGGCCGCATTGCCGGCTGTGAGCGGAAGAGCACTTCTTCCTGGGCAGCGCCTTTCAACCGCATCCGACTGAGGAACACGACCGTGTATCGGGACGACGCGACCTAGGACGACGTACAGTACCAACGAGCTTGAGATGGCGCATGAAACACACACACTCACAAGAGAGACAAACAAACGACACGGCCTCGTACCTCCAGCGGGATACAGAAGAGCGCGCAGAGAGGCAGCGCCAGCCAGAACGGCAGCAGCGACATGTTGTCGCCGCCAAAGTCCATGTTGCGCGTCACGTCGGCCTTTGTGTCGCTTAGAAACGACACGTACCCGCCGATGCCAAAGGCGTACACGAGATACAAGCTGATGAGCATCGCAGCGAGCACGAGCTTGGCGAACGCTGCGACTGAGCGGTCGCGCATGGCGTAGAATGCGTGGAAAGCGTGGTGCTGGCTCGCGAACTGGGTCGAGAGGATCCCAAACGCCTGGCAGACAGTCGACGGCACGACGAGGTAGTCTCTCGTGAAGCCTCTCAACGCTGTCGATGCGTTGCTGTCGTGGAAACCCTTCGCCTTGCCGACGACGCACAGCGACGTGAGCACAAGCAAGAGCGTGGCTGCGAGCGCCAGGTTCTGGACCCGACGGTACGAGTGCAGCGTGAGGCTGAGCGGGATGACGACCAGGAACGCCTGTGGATCTCACATGCATCGCGTTAGTATGACAAGAGAGACTCTTTCTACACCACTAGAGCTCTTGACGCCGGGCCCACCGTACAGAGAGCTCAGCGAACAGCGTCCTGTTCGCGAGGACCTTGGACACGAGCGCGTACGTTCCGCTTGACTGTGTCGGCCATCCGGACGTGTCAAAGTCGAGGTGCAGGGCGTGGCCGAGCAGCACCGGCGCGTCCTGGAAGATGATTGTTAAGTACGTGAGCACGAGTCCGCAAGACACTGCCAGCTGCGTCACGCCCACTGCGTGCGCGCCAGCGCTCCCAAACGCGAGGTTCGCGAGTCCTGGGAGCGAGTAGATGCCGTTCGTCACGCCCAGTTGCACGAGACAGACGCTGAACGCGCCACTCGCGAGAGCGACGAACGCTGCCATGCAACACGTCATCACAAAGCCGCCTTCAAGGAACACGAACGGCGCAACGAGCACTGTCGTGCCGACGCTGCCAGCGACCAGGAGCGAGACGACGTGCAGCGACGAGCTGTCGCCTGGGGCGAGCTTGTCGAGTGGGACGAACTCGCGCGGTGACGACAACAGATCCTCTGGGTCGTACTCAGCGGCGCCGTGTGACGTAGCGCCCGTCGCGTCGTGGACCCCATACGGTGACGCGGTCTCTGGCGGCGCGACGTACTCGTACTCGCGGCTCTTGCGGTACTTGCGCACAGACTTGCCCATCGTGAGTCACTCGTCACGCAGAAGCAGCAATGCCCAATGTGCTGGTAGCAACACGACGTCCAGCCACTGAGTGGTCGTGTCTCCCGTCGCCATTGCGACGCTTTAGGAGGATCTAAAGACTGAAGGGTCCCGTCCCCACTCCAGTATGTATGGGACTCTTGTGTCCATGTGTCGCTTCTCAATTCCATTTCAAAACGTGATCAAAATGTTGACTGATGCCACATGGGTGGGAATCCCACCATGGGAACGAAGTGAACTTCGTGCGTATCCCTCCTCCAATCCGGTGTTTGCACGTCAGACTGACAAGCATTGGCGTTCCCACGGAGCTCAATGTGCTCGTGCTCGTACACTCTGACAGTCACCACAATCCGATTTCCAGCTCCAGCTCCAGTAGCAGCACTTCCCCACCTCCCAGCGCCCATGAGCAGCTCCAGTGCCTCGACACTCGACCCGCGCGTGCTCGCGGCCACACTCGAGCACATCCGCGCCATTGGCGATGATGAGGAGCCATTCTACACAGTGGACCTGCGTTCCGTAGCTGCGAAATACCAGCTCCTCACAGCGCTTCTTCCACGCGTGCAGCCGTTCTACACAATGAAATGCAACCCGGACGAGCGCGTGTTCAAACTCCTCACAGACCTCGGCTGCGGCGTCGACTGTGCGAGCAAGCCAGAGCTCGCGTTCGCCCTCGCCCACGGCGTCGCCCCGGACCGCATCATTTACGCCAACACGATCAAGCAAAAGTCACACCTCCACTTCGCACGGACGCACAACGTGTCGCTCATGACGTTCGACAACGTCGACGAGCTCGTCAAGGTCGCCACGGTCTTCCCAGCCGCGGAGCTCGTCCTCCGCATCCAAGTCGACGACTCCAAGTCGCGCCACCAGCTTGGCGCTAAGTTCGGGGCTCCGCTCACAGCGATCCCAGAGCTCCTCGAGACTGCAAAGCGACTGCAGCTCAACGTCCTGGGCGTGAGCTTCCACGTCGGTGTCGGCGTGCTGGACGCGTCAGCGTTCACAGACGCGATCGAGCGCTCGAAGCGCGTGTTTGAGCTCGCCGAGACGCTCGGGTTCCACTTCACGCTACTCAACATTGGCGGCGGCTTTGCTGGCGACGACCTTGGACCCGTCACAGTCCAGGACGCAGCGCTGGCTGTGAACACTGCGATCGACGCGCACTTCCCATCGTCCGCGGGCGTGCGCGTCATCTCAGAGCCGGGACGGTACTTTGTCTCGGCGTGTGCGACGCTCAACGTGAACGTCACGGGCCGCAAGCCCGACGTTGAGCTCACCGCCGAGAGTCCGGACGCGCCGACGACGACGCGGTTCATGTACTTTGTGAACGACGGCGCCCACGGGTCGTTCTCAGCGCCGCACCTCTTCAAGCTCTACGACCCGATTCCGACTGTCGTGCAGGGTGAGCCAGTGGCGTCGACAGCGGCATTTCCGACCCAGCCAGCGAGCGTCTGGGGGCCGACGTGTGACGGGAAGGACGTCATCACGAAGCGGACGCACCTGCCGCTGCTTGAAGTCGGAGACTGGCTCACGTTCCCGCACATGGGCGCCTACGGCTTCGCGACTGGCGGCACGTTCAACGGTTTCCAGCTGCCCGGTACGATCTACGTCGCGGCTGACGACGAGCAGTAGTAGAGAGCGACACAGACAGTGAGCCAAGCAGAGCCAGTTGAGAACCCATGTCGTCAAACGTGGTCAGGTCGGCGGGAGGCGCTTGTCGCCTCGCCCTCACCTCGCCACTTACCACCACCGCTTTCACTGTATGCACGCACGTCCCATAGTCACTCAATACACGAGCTGCGCGCTCTCGAGCAGGTCGTAGAACACGCCGTCGCCGGCCGCGACGAGCTCCTGGACTGTGCCAAAGTCCTCGACGCCGCCGTCGCTCATAACTAGGATCTTGTCGAACTCGAGCACCGTGTCGAGCCGGTGGGCGATGCAGAGCAGCGTCGTGCGTGCATCCAATGCGTCACACACAACGTCCTGGACAGCGCCGTCGGTCTCTTGGTCGGTCGCAGTCGTGGCTTCGTCGAGGATCACAATGCGTGAGCCGAGCACGAGCGCGCGCGACACGCAGAGCAGCTGCCGCTCACCGGCGCTCCAGGCCGCAACGAGGCTCAGTAACGTGGTATCCAGCGACGTCTGCAGGCGCAGGATCGACGCTTCGACGCCGGTCTTGCGCAGCACAGCCCACAGTGTCGCGTCGTCATCGACGTGGCCCATCGGGTCGAGGTACTCGCGCACAGTCGCGTTCGCAAACACGGGGTCTGGCGGCACATACGAGATCTTGGACCGCAACGCCTTCACGTGCACCTGGGTGACGTCGACGCCGTCGATCCGGACCACGCCGTGCACAGGGTCGCACACTCGCAAGAGCGCCATCGCGAGCGTCGACTTGCCAGCGCCGCTTCGTCCGACAACGCCGATCTTCTGCCCGCCGTCGATGTGGAAGCTCACGTTCTTGAGCGCCATCGCACCCCGAATGCCGCCATTGTCCTTGTCGTCGCGGTTGTGGTAGTGGTGCGCCGCTGTCGTCGCGCTGTCGTACTGGAAGTACACTGTCTCGAATGTGATGGCTCCAGAGCGTGGCCAAAACGGGTCGATCGGCGCCGTCAGTGCGCTGCTCGCAGCCTCCGGCGCTACATCGATGAACTCGAGCACGCGTTCGACGCACGCGAGGTCTTTCTCGAACCGGCTCCAGTTTTCATACGCGCTCTTGAGGTCCTCGCGCAGGTTGAGGAGGAGGAAGAGCAGCAAGCCGATCGTCGCAGGTTCCGCCGACCCGGATGGCTCGTGCCCGAACGCAATGAGCACGACGAGCAGTGCGCTCGAGAGCACGCTCTCCATCACGACGCACCGGAGGCCGACCCACGTCTCGAACTGCCACATCGCCAGCAAGATCCGATTCGACGCGTCCACGCGGTCACCGAACGCGTGTGCGACACGGAGCGTCTGGTCAGGGCCGAACGCTGTGACCACGTGCGTCCCACGCATCGCTTCCGTGACAAAGTTGAAGAGCGGCGAGCACGTCTCGCGGTACATGAGGTACATCTCCCCACTTGGCTTGTTCGACTGGATCCCGTTGTGCCAGAAGACTGAGAGGATGCCGACTGTGACGGCGACGTTCACCACCATGACAGTCCACCAGACGAGCGCGTACCCGTTGCTATCGTCGTCAAACCAGCGCATGCGGTTCGCTTTCAAGATGTGACCGCTGAGCCACGCGAGCGACGCAAAGAGCGAGCAGAACGAGCTAAAGAAGCTACGCAAGAGCGCAAAGACGACGCCTTGGAGACTCGAGTCAACGGCTTTCAGGTCGCGCGAGTACCGGTTCAGGACGCGTCCGACCGAGTTTGTCGCGAAGAACCGCGTCGGCGCGTGCACGAGCGCTGTCGTCATGCACTCAAAGAGCTTCCCAGCTGCACGGAGGGAGAAGGCGAACGTTGCGAGAGCGGCGCAGAGAAACGACACGCAGCTGGCCGCGACGACCCACATGTAGCGCTGGAAGAGCGCGAGCGTGTGCGTCCGTGCCACGTCCGACTCGTCCGCCCGTCCGGTCGACGCAATCCAGCGGCTGAAGCAGTACACAGACGTGGTCGACAGCACCTGGGTGACGAGGTGCAGGCACACGACTGCACTGAGCACACGACAGCTCTGCGAGTACGCAATGTACTCTTGCAGCACTGTCGCCCAGCCTTTCCGGCGATACGCACACGGTGCGTGGTCCACGAGGCTCGTCGACGACGCTGCTGTCGGCGCGTTCCCAGCTGTCTCGATCTGCACGACGAGCGGGTGACGCATCACTGCGTCGTTTAGACGGGGCCCACAACGCGACAATGGTGGTGGCGACGCACGCGCTGTCAACTCGTTCCGTCGGCGCGTGAGGCCACCGTGTGTCGCAGCTTCGCCCAGTCGTACTGACCGCTTCGAGCGAAAGACGTGCGGCCGATGCTCCGCTGCTGTCCGTCCTCCCGAACTACGACGAGGCTGTCGAGCAGTCGGAACGGTGCTGGTGTCACGTACAGGCGCGATGAGCGCCATCTGCTCCATGAGGACTGACCGGTCGACGTACTCGCACCGAATCACTTCCGGGTTGTGCGTCGTGAGCACGATCGTCTTGTGCTCCAGGAGCTGCCCCATGCACTTGAGCAGCACGTCGCACTGGACAATACTGTCGACGCTGTCGAGCGGCGCGTCCAAGACGTAGATGTCGGCGTCTGCGTAGCACGCGCGCGCGAGCGCGACACGCGCTTGCTGGCCGCTCGACATGCTCACGAGTCCGTGCGAGCCGACGAGCGTGCGGTCGCCGGCTGGTAAGTGCGCGAGGTCTTCAAGCAGACAGCACGCGTCCAGCACGCTCCAGTACCGCACCGCGTCGAACGCGCGTCCAAACAGAATGTTGTCGCGGATGCTCATCGACTGGATCCACGGCGCTTGCGAGCAGTACGCGACCCGGCCGTTCACGTACACGCCGCCGCGGGTCTTGGGGAGCAGCCCTAGGAGCGCCGAGAGCAGCACAGACTTGCCACACCCGACTTTGCCGTGCACCACGATAAACTCGCCACGCCGGACGCGGAGATTCACGTTCACGAGCAGCGCTTCGGCGTCCCGAGCCTCCTGTTGCTGCGGTGTTGGGGTCGCGAAGCTCGCACCGACGACAGAGATCGCGTCGTCGCTGGTCGCACCGAGCGAGTGCGTGCGTCCACTGGTCGGCAGTGGCGCTCCAGCGCTCCTGTTACTAGTGGGACGGCTGCGGTGGATGGGCGAGTGGGCGAGCGTCTCGTCGATCCGACGCAGCGAAACGCGGAACTGGAACCCGACTTCGAGGACCGCCGTCGCGGTCGCGAACGTGTCGTTGATCGAGTGGAAGATCGCGACCGCGCTGAACGTGAACGCCGGCGACGCGAACGCGCTGTTCGACGTGTTGACGAGGAGGACGCCGGTCGCAATGAGGTTCGCGGCCGGAGCGATCCACGTGAGCGTGTACCGGAGCGTCCGGAGCAGAACGTGGCGCTCGAGCACGCGCTGCTCTGTGTCGCGCACAGCGAGGAGCTGCCGCAGCGCCCAGTCTTCCCACACGTTGACTTTAATGGCGACAATGTGGTGGAACGTGCGCTCGAGGAGCCGGAAGCGGTCGTCCGTGATCGCGAGCCACTGGCGGAACCGCGCGGCCTCGGACCACGTCACGAGCTGGATCGTCGCGTACACTACGGTCGAGACAAGGAGAATGCCCGAGACGACGTGGCCCGCGACGTAGCGGAAGACGAGGAAGAGCCCGAGGAGCTCGAGCGGTATCATCCAGAGCCGGTGGACCATCCGGAACGCCGACGTAACGTTCGCAATGTCGATTGTAAACAAGTTCGCCGAGCCTGAGTGGTGGTACGTGGCGTCCAGGACGCTCTCCATGAGCACGACCTGGAGAGCGCCGGCGACACGCACGTTCGCGACCCGGAGCACGAGCTCAGCGTACGCGAGCGTGACTGAGCGCAGGGACCGCGACGCGACGAGGACGAGCGTCCAGCCCGCGCCTTTCGACAGCACGTGCTCGATTTCATCTGTCGCAGCGGCGCGCACGACCATGTAGACAGCGACTGGCCCCGTGAGCTCGCACGCGACGGCCGCGAACGAGAGCGCGCCACTCGCGACCAGCAATCGCTGCTGCGTCCGTAGCGCTGCCAGCACGAGCGACTGCGACGTCGCGAGCGCAGCTTTCAGCTGAGCCGCGCATGCGACACTCGCGTCGTCGTTGCGGAGTGTCCACAAGTCGGGGAGGCGCAGTGGCCGCTGGCTGCAGAGCTGCGTCAGTCGTGCGCAAGCGCTGAAGAACGCTGGCGACCACCATGACAGCGGCGATGGGGCGTGGAAGGTGGCGGCTTTGAGGTGGAGACGGGGCGGACTGGTGCAATCGTCGCTCACGTCTTTCGCTGTGGGCACGAGCAGCACATGGTGCTCTGGGTCGCTGACGCTGCCGTACGTTGGCTTCAGCCACATCATCTACTACTAAAGTAGTACTTTTTAGTATCAAACTATTTTTACAAATATCTAAAATTACAAATCCCATCGTTCCGACTTCAAAGAAGGCAGACGACTCGAACAACATGGCGTCGTCCATGGACCCGTTCTTCGACGAGGCGCGTGGCTTGTTCCTTGCGACGCGTATCTTCCACTCCCCCTAGAGCCACTATACGACTGACGCCCGACGCTCGCTCTATGCAGGATGATGACGGTGATTTTGACGACTTGTACGCGAGTCCCGCGAGGCGCTCGCACGCAGACGACCGCGTCAATGGCCGCGTGCCCACAGTGACGCCATCGTCGTCGTCGCCGGCTGCGGCCGCGAGCAACCGAATGAGCAGCAGCACACAACACGTCAAGCCCGTGGCGCTACCACCGACGCCAGAGCCGCGTCGACGCCGCGTCAGCAGCGTCAGCAGCACCCCCACTCGCAACCGGCATGGCAGCGACGAGCAGCTCTTCCACGTGCGATGGGAGGACGACGCGAGCGTCAAAGCGTGCGGCTGCTGTGCGAGCGCGTTTTCACTGCTCAAGCGCAAGCACCACTGCCGGTGCGTCCATGTGCGTTGCGACCTCTCTCTACTAAGCCAACTAACGATGGGAATGTGTGGATGGGATGGGGCGACAGCCACTGTGGCCGCGTTATGTGCGCCGAGTGCTCCGTGTTCCGGTACTTCCCCGTCAGCCGCACGAAGCACCGCGTCTGTACTGTCTGCAACGAGACGCTCGCCCAAGCGAATCGACTGGGGGACGCCGCTGCGTCCGACGCGGAAGCGAGTGGGACGCGCTCTGGCGTCACGGACGACGAGGATCGCGTGTCGCAGACGTCGCAGCCGACGCCGTCGCATCAGCGCAGTGTGGGACGGAGGCGAGGGAAGCTCCGGGAGGGGCTCAAGAAGACGTTTGCGTCGAAAGACGCGAGGAAGAAGCGCGCCGAGCGAGGCAGAGCCGAGA
Organism: Globisporangium megalacanthum; assembly: GCA_023334115.1. Classification (NCBI taxonomy): domain Eukaryota; phylum Oomycota; class Peronosporomycetes; order Pythiales; family Pythiaceae; genus Globisporangium; species Globisporangium megalacanthum. The sequence continues at coordinate 30,664 of JAASGD010000055.1, forward strand.
CGACGACGGGTGGTGGTGGTGGTGGTGGTGGTGGTGGCTTCGTGGCACGGGCCCAGTCGACCGACGGAGAGGAGGCTCGCCCGTCGGTCGACGACCTGTTTGACTCGGAGGACGACACGTGGTTCGCAGACCCACGCGCCATCGACGCTTCCAAGTCGACGCGACGGTCACGAGACGCCGACCTCGGACCCGACAAGGACGACGACAACTGGACCCGCGCGTCCGCCGCGCCACCGACGCCACACGCGGCGATCGACGAGTGGCACACGCTCGCAAGCGGCTCAGCGATCCCCAAAGGTCCGGGTGGCTCCGTGCCGATCGATGTGTACAGAGGAGCGGCGAGAAGCGACGACGCGTTCGGCCGACAGCGCACGAGGATGGAGATGCCTCGGCCTGAGCAGCCGCCTGTCCCGCCTGTCGTCGCAGCAACGCGACTGTCGATCGACGAGTCACCACGGGTCGCGGCGGCCGAGCACCACGCACGCGAGCGACACACGCTGAAAGACGGACTGAAAGGCATGTTCCACCGGCACGGCAAGAACAAGCACAAGAACAACACTGTCGGGACAACACCCGCTGTCGTTGTTCGCACTTCGACAGCCGACGAAGAGCCGACGCCCAGTCCTAGCACACCAGCGCTGTCGTCGCACGTGCCGACACCGACACTCGCTCGGCCAACGTTCTACGAGGCGAATGTGGACGAGCTCGTGGTCGACAGCAGCCCTGGCTACTTTGACTATGCACACAGCCGCGAGGACGTGTCGGTGTCCGCTGTCGTCGCCCGACAGAGTCGCCCCAGTGTGGACAATGCGAGATGGGGCGAGGCCCTGCGTCCTGCGTCGCTCGAGCCGCGCGTCGTGACCAGTGACCAGGAGTCGTACAGCATCGTCGAGTCCCCGACAGAAGTGGTCGCCACTGGAGCAGCACCGAACACGAACGGCACGGCGACAGCGAGCGCGTCTGTACCGGAACCTGGCCGCCGAGGATTTGCTGGCGTGTTGAAGCGTTTCCTTGGCATCTCTGGCGCCAAGTCGCCTGGAAAGCCGCTTGAGACGTCAGCAGGTCGTGGCGATGCGTCTCCAGGCGGCAACAGCATCGCTGCGCCAGTCGAGAAGGAGCGACAAGTGTCGGCGCCCGCGAGCTCGCAGCCAGCGCACACTGTCGTCCGTCAAGAGAGCGCCAGTATCCTGCGAGGGGGCTCATTTGATCGGTACTCCGTGGCGGAGCGATCGATCGCCGAGTCCAGCACCGCAGCCACCCGTCGTCGCGACGACACGCGCTTCACAATGTCAGAGTACGCACCGTCGGTAGGCGGCAGTACGTTCCAGTCGCTAGCTCCGCCGTCGACGACACGGGCATCGACATTTCCAGACGTGTTTACGTCGCGAGACGTCTCCCAGAAGACGCGGCGAGACACATTCGACGAGCTGTTTGAGTCGCCATCGCACCGCGTCGGTGCGGCTTCGTCACAGGACCCAAGCGCCGCTCGAGCATGGAGCGGAGTGGGAGCGACAGCAAGTGCAGCGATCCCGACGACTGGCGTCGACCGATTTGACCGTCGGCGAGACGACTCGTTCAGCTACCTCGACTCGGAGTCGGTAGTGCTCGTGCCGACAGTGTACGGCGTTCGTCGCTCGAGGTCGTCGTCGATCGGACTCGGGGAGAGCTCGTTCGTGTCGACTGCATCAGGAGCGGACTCGACACGAGCTGCTGGGACCGCGTGGAACACCGTGAGTGCTGTGCCGAGCTACGCTGGAGCGACCTACGCAGTGCCTTCGAGTGTGGCAGTCGATCGATTCGCTGTGTCGCGTGCTGGGCGCGACACGGACGAGTTCGCAGCCAGTAGCACGCACACGAGCATCATGGACGACATTGGGCACGAGCGCACGCTAACTGCGAGCGCCGGGCACCGGACAAGCGCAGTCGACGATATCTTTGCCGAGTTTGAGCGGCCAAACGACTACGTATTCGATCCAGTGTCTGGCGGGTACGTGTCGGCGTCAGCGCCACCAAAGCCGACGCGCGTCGAGACTGCGGCGACGAATCGCAGCTCACCACTTCAGCGTTCCGAGCCGCCGCCGACGCGATCTACGAGCGAGTACCACACTGCGCGACAGTCGCCGCGCGATCGAGCGCTGCCGTCAAACGACGCGGAGCACGACGACGCGCTGGACGACACGATTGTCGACAAGATCTCGTCGCTGGAAGACGAGCTCGCAGCGCTGAAGCAGCTCATTCGGCAGCGGAAGGACCACGACAATCCAGTCAGCACCAGCCGAGCGTCGCACTCGGTCGCTCGACACGACAGTGCCTCTCGTGTGGCGCAGCCTGTTGCCTCCCAGCAGAGCTCTCGAAAGATGAGCATCTTTGACCACGACAGCAGCAGTGACAACGACACAGCTGCTCGACGACGGCCAGGCACGAAGCGATCCGGCTTGAAGCGACAGGGGACACTGACAGGCAACGACAGCCGACGCACACCGAAGAAGACGACGCAGCGGCGCCGGGATTCGTTTGCTGATCTCTTTGACGACAGTCCGACAGCGGCAGGCAGTGGTGGACTCGACGGTGGGAAGGGCTACGAGTCGCTGTTTCAGACTGGCTCCGGCAAGGACGAGAGCGGGGGCGACAGTGACGGCGCCTCGGAGCGGAAGCCTGTGAAAGATCGTCGACGCAGTGCAGCAACACCGGAGAGTGACGACGACGACACACCGTCGTTGAAGCCTCGGGCACGCAAACCAGAGACCGAACGATCGGACGACGATGAAGTGGAGGAGGAAGAGCTAACGTCGTTGAAGCATCGCAGTCGCAGTGCTGCTCGCCGCAAGCCGCAGGCAACCGCAGCGTCGTCCAGCGTGGGTCTCTTCAGTGACTCGGACGAAGAGGAGACGAAACCTGTCGCTCGTCGCGCAAAGGAGTTAGTAAAGCCAGCTGCTCGCGCGCCAACGCGACTGGTAAAGGCATTTCGTCCAGCGGTGGACGAGATTGACGCTCTCTTTGACTCGTCGAGCGAGCGCGACGTGACAAACTTCTTTGACGTGGCGTCAGCTGCGGTCGTCATGTCGGAAGATGCTCATGGAAGCGATAGCGACGAGAAGGACGCGTCGCCAGCTGTCGTCGCCACAGTGTCGGCGACCACGACACGAAGCAGTGGGAATGTCGCACCACTCGCTGACGAGTCCGCGTCTGGCGTTGCGAAGGCGACGAAGCGCCGCTCACAACCGCGTGTGGACGCACAAGCGACAACGGCTCTGGTGACGACGACGACGACAATCGCTACTACAACTGAGAGCGACGACCACGCGGTCGATTCGGACGAAGAGTTCTCTTCCATGTTGAAGACTGCGCGCTCGCGTTCGCTCCAGTCCACGTCCGTCGCGACGATCCCGCTCACTATTCGAAGTATCGCGGCGACAGAGCCAGCGCTTGCGAAGACTGAGGACTCGGACAACGTTGTTGGTGACTCGGAGAAAGTGTTTACGCCCACGACCAAGCGAGTGAAGAGCGTGAAGTTCTTTGACGACGCCCAGCGCGTGTCGATAAGCGACTCAAGTGATAGTGAGGGACACTCCGCGACCCCCGACACTGTCGGCGAGCCGACGAACACGAGCGTTGTATTGGACAGCGTGCAAGTCACGACTGTCGTGACCGAGTTGTCGTCCGTGGACGAGTCTCCGGTAATTGCCTCGGTGGATCTAGGTCTCGACAGCCTCGCGTTGTCGGACCGCGTCGTGTCAGAGCCGGAGCCGACGCCTGCTGCCTCGGGAGTGTTTGACGTGGAGGACGATCCGGATTCGACCAAGGCAGCCGTGACGACAACATCACTCGAGCCGGCGACTGACCCTGTCGTCGTGTCTCCTGTCGACGTGTCCGCCACGACCCACGTCGTGGACATGAGCATGGACGACGACATGGTGAGCATGTTCGACAGGTCGAGCGACGTGTACAGCGCACACTTTGGCTCCACCCCTGTCACCGACGACGACAGTGACAACGGGTCGGACAATGGCGACGCAGCGGCGTTCAGCTTTGAAGTGAAGCCGAAGCGGCGAACTGCGCGAGCGCCAGCGGTGACTGTGGAGCCTCTCAAGCCAAAGAAGCAGCCGATCGCAGAGGACGAAGACGACAGCGTGCTCCTGCTGGGACGGTACGCGACCTCGGCTGCGGTCTCGGCGTCGCCGCTACTTCCCATTGCAGGAGACGACGACGCCGACACTTCACTGTTGACTGTCGGAGGAGCCGTACCAGCCGGGTTACTGTCCGAGAGCGTGGCCAGCGACGCGGACGGCGACTGGCGACAGCTGCAGGAGCAGGAGAAGGAGCGTCGGAAGAAGCTGCAGCTCAAGCAGCGACAGGCGCAACGCGACAAGCTCCTGCAGGCCAAGAAACAGCACAATGCGTCGGCCAAGCAGCTGACTCTGTCGGCGCCGTCGGCCTCTGCGAGCAGCGAGAAGAAGAAGAAGTCGAAGAAAGACCGCGCTGTCGCTGCTGCTGACGGCTCGGCGCCTTCCCTGTCGTCGTCGGCCACGCCGAGCGGTCGGAAGAAGGCGTCGTCGTCCAAGAAGCACAAACACAAGTCGCACACAACAGACGACAGCAACGACACTGTCGACTCGACACGCACCGAGCTGTAACGACACGACACGACACACTCACATCTGCGTTGTTCCTATAAATACGAGAGCTTGTTGTTCTCACTTGGTGCGCTTGAGCATCTTCTGGTGGAGACTGAGGAGCCAGAGGCGGTGCACTTTCGGGATGAGCTCGTCGATAGCGACGCGCTCGAACGGGTTCGCTGCCCAGCCGCTCTCGAGGATCTCCGCGCAGCCTTGGGGGATGCTCGGGAGCAGCGGCGGCCGCTCGCCGCTCTTGACGCTCGTGTACACTTCCAAGTGGGTCTTGCCCTCCCACGGACTCCGGTCTGGCACCATGATCTGCCAGAGCGTAATCATGAGGCTGTACGTGTCGACCGCGGTGCCGTACCGCGCTGTCTTGCCGCCAAGGATCATCTCGGGCGCCATGTAGTCGACTGTGCCTGCGATCGTCATGGTCCCGTCCGAGCGCGGCCGGAGCAAGTTCGCTTCGCCAAAGTCCGCGAGCTTGAGCATGTAGTCCTGACCGAGGAGGAAGTTGTCCGTCTTGACGTCGCGGTGCAGTAGGGGCGGGGAGAAGCTGTGGAGGTACGCGACTGCTTTGCACGCGTCGAGCCACGCTTTGAGCTTCGTCGAGAGGCCCCAGAGCGCGGAGCTGTGGCGCAACGCCACGTCGAGCCCACCATACTCGCAAAACTCAAACACGAGCGAGATCGACGGCGGGACGACACAGAGGCCGTAGAAGCGAACAATGTTCGGGTGCGAGAGCTGCACGTTCAGCGCCGTCTCGCGCGAGAACCGGTGCAGTTCTTCGTCCGTGACCTGCACCGACGTGTAGATCTTGAGCGCAATGTCCGTGGCGCCTCGGAGCACGCCCCGCATAACGATCGACGTCGCGCCTTGTGCAATGATCCCGTCGAGCTTGAGCGCCGAGAAGTCGACAACGCTCTTCCGGTGCTCTTCAATCATCCGGTGGACGTCGTACACCGACGTGCGCGTCGAGAAGTTGATAATCATCCCACGCTCCGAGAGCTGGCGCATGTACTGGCGCATGGGGTTGCGTGTCGGCGCAGAGCCGTCGTCAATGCCGAGCCAGTACCGTGTGTCCGCCCGGAGCGAGAGTAAGAGCGCGACCGGCGTGAGCGCGTAGAGACTGTTGACAACGCAGTAGCCAACAAACACGGCGTGCGTGCCGCGTTCGCCGCTTATGTCGACGAGCTGGACCACGACGCACGCGACGACGCTGACGACGCCGCTGACAAAGAAAAAGTCAAACGTCGCACGCGCACGGAAGACGAGCTTCGCGTAGACGTAGAAGCCCAAGAGGAGCGCGTGGACTGCGAGCGAGGTCGCAATGATCGCGTAGCGGCCTTGGTGGTACAGACTCATAAAGAGCACGAGCATGACGACGCAGACTGCACCCGAGTACACGATCGACCGCACGACCGCTTCTTGCGACACACTCCGCTGGGTCATGAGGATCGGCAGGAGCTGGAAGATCCACACGAGCGGGAGCGACGTCACGTCGCACGGGTACTCGGCGGCATCGAACGACAGCAGCGCGGCGTCCGTGTCGACTGCGGACGAGTGTCCCGCCACGTCTTGGTAGCTCACGACGTACAGGACGACGCCGACAGCCGACAGGACCGCAATCATGTACCAGATCGCTTCGTAGCACGGCAACATGAACGCCGACGCTGTCACAAACACAGAGACACACACTTGTCAGGCGCGATAGTGCGGACGACAAGACGCCCTGTTCCAAACGAACAACGCACTCAGGTTGGTCCGCGCACTCGACTGCGCGTGGCTGCGCAGGACGCGTGCGCGCGAGCGGCTGCACTGGACCGCGATCCAGAGCGAGACGACAAAGAGCACTGCGTGGTTCAGTGTCGGGATCGTGACGGTCGCAAACGACGCCGTCGAGACTTCAAACTGGCGCGCGCCACGGGCGAACGGCAGCTGACAGCGCGCAGTGTACGTCGCACCGACGTGGGCTTGGAGCACAGCTGCGAGGCCGACGCCAAGCGGCACGACCGCGACCGACACGAGCAGCGTGCCAAGCAGGAACGTCGAGTCCCAGTTCGAGTTCAAGCGCCGGTACAGCGACACGAGCCACTGCGCCGGCGTCGCCCGCGGCCGCGTCCCGTCCATGCGCAGCGCGTCCGTGAACGAGTCGGTCGACGCGCTCGCGTCCAGGTCGGCGAACGAGTGACAGGACGCGGCCCGCGCGGACGCAGGGGTCGTCCCTGTGCGCCCGACGCTCGCAGCAGCAGCGGCGCCAAAGATCGCGCCGAGCGAGAGCTGTTGACCCGCGAGGCTGTGCTGGTTCAGCGTCACGTTGCCGACTGTGAGGCTCCCGAGCATGGAGTTCGTAGTACTGGTGCTGGCGTTCCCAGTCAGTGTCGTACTGGTAGTGGGGAGATGGTGGGTGTGGTGACTCCCAGCTGTGCTGTGGAGCGCGTCGTGGGCGTCTGCAATCACAATCGCGTCCTGGACCGACGGCATAATGTTGTCGGGGGTCGTAAACACCGAGCTGTGCATGAGCGGGAAGAGGTCGTGGAGCGAGTCGGCGCGCGCGCGTGGCTGCGGCGCGAGTGGCGGCGCGGCGCGGTGCTGGAACGAGATGCTGCTGCGTGGAGGCGGCGCCTCGCGCTCTGGCGGGCGCTGCTGTGCAGTGCGCGTCGTGGTCGCGGCTCCCGGCGGTGGAATCGTTGCGTGGTTGTGGTCGGACGAGTTGCGCGCTTCCAGCAGGACGAAGCTGGTGGCGAGCGACGGCGACGCCAGCGCATCGCCGTCTCTGTCGTCAGTGGCAGCGGTCGTCGTGGTCGGTGGCGCCATCGTGGTGCCCTGCGTGTCCTAACAGGAGACCGAGAGAATGCGCCAGCGCATGCACCACACAGTCGAGAAAACACGTTTGATTGTGAAGTGGGATGGACGATGATGATGATATGCGAGTCACGGGAGTGTGGGAAGAAGTGAATGCAATCATCAGGGGGTTCGTACTTTATTGTGGCAATCAAGCGAGGGAACTCAAAATGTACAAGCCGATGACCGGATACGAAAGTGAGTAAACCAGTCATGTGCCAGAACTTCATCAGCGCTGCTCGCCGCGCCTCCGCAGCTCGCTCGTCAACTGGCGCGGCCGCCACGTCACAATGCTCGTCGACGCGCACTGTCATATTCACGACTCTCGCCTCAGCGACGTGCTGCTCCGCTCGCAGCTGCTGCGCCGTGCGGCCGCTGCGAGCGTTGCGCACATCATGTCCTGCGCATGTTTCGCCGCGGATTGGGCCGCGCTCGAAGCGCTTCTGCGTCGCTGGGACGACGACTGCAGCGCCAGTGCACGTAACAGCGACAACGACACCCACGTGCACCTCACTCCGGGGTTCGGATTGCATCCGTGGTGGGCAAATGACCTCGATCCTCGCGAGTGCGTCGCCCACCTCCGAGCTGTCCTACAGCGCCATCCGACCGCCAGTGTACGTATACCGTATACTGGAAGTCGCAAATTGTTGCAAATTGTTGCAAACCCCCTCACGGGCCCCATTTGTGCCGCACAGGTCGGCGAGATCGGACTGTGCAGCAGTCGGAGAGGCCAAGCAGTCGACACTGCGGTGCAGGAGCGCATGTTTGTCGCGCAACTCCAACTCGCAGCGGAACTGAACCGTACGTGTGTAGTCCACTGCGTGGGCCGGTACGGAAAGCTCCTCGACCTGCTCCTCGCGACACAACAGCTCCCTCCGCGTATTGTGCTCCATGCGTACAGTGGTGGCGCCCAGCAGATCCCAGCGTTTCTAGCGCTCGAGACACGCGCTCCTGGCACTCGCGTCTTCTTCTCGCTGGGCGTCAAGCAGCTCACAGACAGCAGGTCCGAGAAGGCGGTCGGTAGCTGTGCAGCGATTCCGCTTCGCGCGTTGCTACTGGAGACGGACGCGCCGGACCAAGTCCCAAAGATCAGCAGTCTGGAGCGCTTCGTGGAGCCAGACGGGCCGGATCAGTTCCCTCTCAACGAGAGCCTCCTGGCGACACACGGACTGAACGAGCCGGCGCTCGTGGCAGTCGCGTATGTGCGAGCGAGTGCGATCCGAGCGATGGAGCTCGCAGACCTGGCGGCTGCTGTGCGTACGAATGCGACCGTGGCGTTCGGGTGGCCGACTTGACGGCTTGGCCCCAGTCATTCTCTCTCTCGGATGCAACCATGTACTAGTATACGAGTTGAGTTGTCCAGGCGCCAGTCCTCTCTCTCTCTTTCTCTCCCTCTCCAGTTTAGATCGCTGCGTAGTCGAGGTCGCTGGAAAGCAGACTCTGGCGCATTGGGTCCCCATTCTCTGCAAGACACCAGAGCCACACAGTCTTCCTGGTGACGGACTAACTCACGGTTGAACGAACGTCATCCCTCCACTGCACTCAACAGGCTATCCAAGCGAAAGACGCACCTTTCTGTGGCGTCAACCGTCCGCTCCGCCGTTGAAACGCGAACGCAAGGAGCGCGACGACCGCTGCGACAAGTGCCAGGATGACGGCAGATTCGACTCCTACGAGCCTCGCGTTCGTGTCTGGTGCTCTCTGTGGCTTCTGCGGCCCCTCGGCTATGTCGGCCGCGTTGTCCTTCTCTTGCTGCGTCACCTGCGTCGTTTCCACTGGCGGTTGCGTTTTCGTGGTTGGAACTAGAGCTCCACGCGTGTTGGGCACACTAGGGAGAGTGGGGGTCAGCACAGCTCCCGTGGTCTCAGTCTCGAGACGCCCAGTGCCACCGCTACCACCGCCGTCAGTAGCTGCATCGTATGCGAATGGGTCACGAAGAAGCGCCTGTGCGTCGACGCTTCCGGACACTGCAGCTGCGACCACCACAACGAGCGCCCAGCGCCACCACACACACGCACGCTTCATCCTCTGATATCCACGTGGTCGAGTTCACCGATTCGGAATTGTGACGCGTCGGTTTGAGAGTCTCAAATTGAGACAGTTGCGCGATCTTGAAAAGCTCCGAAAAAAACAAAAGAAACTCCACCACCGCGTCTCATTTTGTTATGCACTCTGACTGACGCCCCACTTCTGGAAACTCACTCGCTCCAGCCCTTCGCCTGCCGCTTATGGTGGACGCGCTGCTCTCTGCGTCCTCCTCCTCGGGCGCCACGCGGCAGCTCGCAGACGACAGCGCAGTCAATGGCGGCATCTGCGGCGACCCGACCGCGTTCCTGGGGGTGGGGAACTCGCACTGTTTGCACGCGAACCTCGGCACTGCCGTGTTTCTCCTCGGCGTGATCGTGGTCGTGTCGATTGGCGTCGACCGACTCATCCGCGTCACGCGGCGGAGCGTGCGGTGCCCCCAGCTGCGCAAGATCGTCGACCGGATCTTCCAAGAAGTCATGATCATGGGCTTCATCTCGATGGTCATCTTCACGCTCAACACGAGCGGCGCGCTCCATCGCATGAACTTTGCAGTCGACGCGCTCTCAGCGGCCGCGCAGCTCCACTTCTACGAGTTCTTCCACTACATCGTCTTCCTCACCATGATCTACTTTATCCTCATTGTGCTCTTGCTGCTCTTCATAGGCACTGTCGTGCCCAAGCTCATTTGGCACAAGCCACGCCAGCGCACACTCGACATTGGCGACAGCGACAGCGACAGTGTCGCAGTCGCGTCCAGCGACCCAAACGACGACAACGATAACGACAACAACGACAACGACACGTGGGACGGCAGAGGAGGCGACAGTGACGGCGCTGACGGCGTTCACCGCTCTCCCGACACGGTAGACGAGAGCTTCGTGCGCCACCACGCGACCCGCGTGTCGGCTCTCCGACGGCCCAAGTCCGGCATGGACCTTGTCCACGGCTCGCGCGCGTACAGTCTCTTACTCGAGCGGTACGAGCGCGAAGGCTGGAGCTTCCGCTTCAACGTCCTCAAGCAGTGGCACCTCTGGAAGAGCTTCGAGATCCTCGCGTACAACATTTGCCAGAACCGGTCCGGGTACATCTACAAGAACCCGGACGAGATGGAGCGGCTCTTTGGCGTCCCCAAGGCGTCGTCGCAGCGGACCACACTGTTACGCCCAGCGCCTCCGTGTGCACCGATGACGTACGCACGCTACCACGTGCTCTGTATGCGGAACCTGCTCGTCCACATCACGGACCTCCACTTCAGTGCGCTGCTCATCCTGCTCGTCATCTCCGTGCTGCCGTCGTTGTACCCCGCGTACGACCACTGGATCTTTGTCGGCGTCGGCGGCTCGCTCTTGCTCGCGAACGTTGTCATCTTCTTCAAAGTGCTCACGATTCTGCGCGGCACAGTCGACGACCGCCTCCGCGTCATCACCATGCGCGACATCAACGCACGGCTCGCACCACAGCCGCACGACATTGGTGGCGAGGACGAGACGCGTCGACACCTTAGAGCGAAGCCAAAGCCGACGCTGAAAGCGGTCGCGCTTGCAGTCCGCGCGGTGCTCCGGATGCAAATGTCGGCGCTGTGCCACCGGCAGCTGCACCACCACGACGACCGGTTCTGGTTCCACAGCCCCAAGCTCCTGCTGCGCATGTTCCAGTTCGCGACGATCAGCCAAGCGTTCTACCTCGTCTGGCTCTCACTTGTCGAAGCGCCGACGATCGCCCAGAAGCCGGAAGCGCTCTACTTGCTCCCGATCATGGTCCTTCTGCCGTTCGTCGCGCTCTGTGTGATCACGCCCATGACAATGCCGAGTCTCGTGCTCGTCATGAGCCTCACTGGCATATTTGTCGACCTCAACACGGAGCCGAGTCGGCTCGGGACCGGGACACTCGCACCGCACGACGCTGCGAAAGTGCAGATCCGCCTCATGCGTCGGTCGTTCCTCAAGAGCCACTACACAGACACGGACGACGCCACACACGGTGGGCGGTCCCCTGTTAGCTGCGCACCCGCAGGCGACCTGGACGCCGGCCTCGGGTCCCCGACGAACGTCTTCTTGCGCATCTACGACTCGCCCACTGTTGCAGCTGCGCACACGGGCCTCGCTAGCGACGTTGCGAGTCCGACGAACTCGAGCTCGCAGCGAGGAAGCTTCGCGAGCGGCGCTGGAGGCTCGATCGGTCGCACGGGAGCGTCGATCGGTCGGAGCGGACTCGGGGCCACGAGCTCAGTCGGGCGAAGCAGCCGCGACGACGTCGCCTACAGTCCGCGACGAGCGTTCAACCTCGCTGCCTTCCAAGCACACGCGAACCCGTCGTCGCTCGGGACTGTGTCGTTCGTCAGTCCACGCGGCCAAGCAGCGTTCGGAGAGAGTGTGTCCGCAAACTGGAGCCAAGCAGCGGTGGAGGGAGTTGGGAATGGGGTCGCAAAGAAATCGACGCCAGCAGAGGCGAGCGGTGGGGAGCACGCGAGCAACAACCAAACCGACCCGCTGGTCCCGCTGAACCCTGCTGCCGAGTCCCTCAAGCGGTTCTGCTCCAAGTATGGCGGGTATCCCGAGTGCTGACGGGCGACCTTGAGACCTTGAGACTCTGAGACACACAAGAGACAAGACGCTCATGTATGCTGGCATCTCGAGCGAAGCGCAGATTCACACACACACAGTCCATCCCACAGGCGGCGACGCTCGCAATGGTGTACTTGATGGAATAGATCGACTCCAAGACCAACCTGATGCTGTGCTCGCTCGCTCGCCCCTCCTCCTTCTCCCTATTCGGCAGCGACGCTGCTCGCAGTGCTCGCAAGCGCTGGTTTGTACCGGTACGCTGGACGCAACGCCCGCTTTTCTTCCTGTTGGTAGTAGACAGAAGGGGAGAAGAAGCAGGTACGACGTGTAAGTTGACGCGCCAGTAACTCGACCCTCTCGAAACCACCACTTCCCATAAAGTCTGCGCACTCCACTCGAGACGTACCATCGAGACGAGATCGTCTCGGTAGATGAGTCCGAGCTCGGCGAGCTTACGCTGTGGGGCCGGCGCCTCCGCAGCTGCTGGCTCGAGCGCCGCAAGCGACTGCGCGTACGTACCGATCTCGACTGGTGGAGCGCCAGTCGCTGGTGGCGGCACCGCACTCACAGGGGCGAACGACGGTGGTGGGCCAAAGTGACGAGGAGGTCCTCCGCCCATTGCGTGCGGAAGGCCTGGCGGCATCCCCATTGGTGGACCGACGGGGCCAGGACCTGCGCCTACCCACGGTGGTGGAGCGCCAAACCTGTGGGTATACATACACACACACTCGCATAAGTACGACTCGCGTGTCGGCACTGTACGACGTTCCCAGGCTCCAGTGTGCGCGCTTGTACGCACGGCGGCGGGAACCCTGGCGCCATGCCCATTGGCGGCCCCATCATCATGGGTCCGCCGCCTGAGAACGGCCGTAGGGGCGCACGGAACGCCATGTTCCCGACTAGCGGGGGTCGCATGGGGACCACGCCGGGCGTCTGGACGTGAGGCGGTGGTGGCCGCATGGGGAAGCCTGCGCCCATTGGCCCCCGTGGTGGGAAGCTGGTCGAACCGGAAGGCGCTGGTGCTTGTGGCGTCTCGAGCCGCGGTTTCTTGGCGTCTGTTGTGTGGGCAAAGTTGGTACATACACGTCAGTGGATCATTACATATTGTAACATTTGTAACAGACTGGATCCATCCAGACGCATGTACCAGTGGCGAGCGAGTCGTCTGGGACGCCTTGCATGCCGTATATGTCAAACGCCACCGAGTCGCGGCCGGGCTTGGCATTCGGGATCGCAGCGAGCGCCTCTTTGTGCACCTGCTGCATGTGGATGAGCATCCCGCCGCCTGTCGAGAGCTTCTTGTGGCACACGGGGCACTTGAAGTGCCGCGCTTTCTGGTGTAAAATCAACGCCATCTCGTCGTCGAACGTGCGCTCACAGTAGTAGCAAAAGATGCGCCGCTGGCTGCTGCTGCTGCCAGAAACAGCGCCGCTGCCGCCGCTGGCTCCGTCCGCGTCGTCATGGCGCTTCTTCTTCCCCATTGCTCGCTCGCTGGATGCAGGACGACACCTGCGAGCGACTGGTTTGCAAATTGGGAGTTTTTCACGTTATGGTTCGAAATGAAAACAATCGGGTTTATTTCACGCTGGATTTGTACGCTTGGAGATGAAGCCTGGACTCAATCACTTGTTCACTTCCTTTGCGTGGACGTACCGGTATGGAGCACTTATAAGCTACTTAGTACCGTGCGTACGCTGAAGTGTTCTTGGTCCTGCAGTTCGCCTGGAACTTCCCGACCATCCACGCTGCCACCATGCAGCCAAGGACGCTACCAAGAAAAATGTCCGTGTAGACCATGCGTTTCGGCCATTCGCGCGTGTACCTGTGGAACACCCCAGGGTTGGCCGCGAACGCAGACGGCAGCGCCACGTCCTCGTCAGGCGAGAGCGGCGTCGGGCGGTGCTGTAGACTCCCGCACCACACGTCGAGCGCGCGCGTTGTTGCAATCGTCCAGCAACCCGTAGAACGAGCGCAGGTCCACTTCGATCTCGCCCTCGAGCTTCACGTCGTTGTCTTCGCCATTCTCTGTCGCTGCTTCAGCGAGGATGCTCTCGCGCAACACTTCGTGGCACCGCCGCCAGATCGCGAGACCGGCGTCCGTCACGTTTTCAGACGCCGCGACTGTTGTCGACGCGTTCGCACGGGTCATGACGAGCAGATCCTCAGTCGTCCCTTCAAGACACATTCGCAGCGTTCGCGTGTTGCAGTAGTACCGGTTGAACTGGGCCGCGAACTGTGGCTTAAACGCCAGGCGCTCGGCGGTCTCGCGGTTGCTCAAAACGTGGCCCGAAACGACGAATGCGACGAAGCCGAGGCACACGACCGCGCTCATCCAGCGAGTGATCCGGACGTGGCTTGCGAACGATGTGATACATGTGATTGGGATCAGCATGGCAGGCGTGATAACCTCGGCGACCGTGGCGTACGTGGTGTAGACAGTGACTGACTTGGGCTGAAAGCCGTACGCGTTGTGGATCGCGCTGTACTAGAGCGATACCAGCGCGCCGACCCAAGTGGCCAAGCCGAGTCCAGCGACGACTGTGAAGAAGATCCCACTCTTGGAAGTCTGCTGCTGGCTGCGCGGCATTTCTTCAAAGAGGAAGGCCCAGATCGAGGAAGTCCACGTCATGACTGGAGGAGCGAGCGC